>LQNS02007216.1:15754695-15765933 GCA_001587735.2 Parhyale hawaiensis
AGTGTGTATGTGTGTGTGTTCACTGGCGGATTCCGAGCGTAAATGCAGCAGATTTTTCACCTGGACAAGGGGAACATAAAGAGATGCTTTCTCTTGTCCCTCCGTACGCTAGAGGGTGTGGTTTACAGCCTGGGTGCTCTGTAGCATTGCTGGATAATAGAAGAAATAATTGTACGTGTATTTTATTGCAAATGGACTAGGGAATGGTTGCAACTCGACAGTGTTAGATATACTTGAGCACATTACCGTTGAGCGATTTCAGGACGAAACCAGAGCGTTCGAGGTACGGAAGTGCATCATTTTCGTATTTACTACATTTTAAATTTCCGCTGAGACGATTAGTTCGAATAATGGGTCGTTCGACTAGTGGAGTTTCTTCTGTATCTATTCTGTTTCCAGTTTTCAATTGCAGGCAGTAACCTGAGAATTAATTCGAAAGGCGCAGGCATCAGTGATAAAATTGAAGTAATTCCGGCATCGCTCCCGTTAGATGATTCATATATTTTGTTAAATTGATGCTCTCAGTTTTATTATTTTACACAATTTATTTATATTTTGCATTATTTATTTATTTTTGGCAATTAATTTTATCGAGACTATCCAGTAGCTTAATTAACAGAATTTATATAATAATGCAGAATAACTACATTATGTTGTTGAGTTAGCTATAATAAACATACACTTTAGTATTTGTTTATGATAAGTTTACAATTTTAAGATACATATACACAGTAGCTATGCCGTGCAAGACACCACCTGGACCTCTTCCGAAGAACTTCAGAGGCTGAAAGGCAAGGTTATTTCAGATTATGCAATCGATAACTTGAAATCACATTGACCGTCCGTATATCCAATTAAGGACAATAAATAATGAATTGCTTCGATGGTTTCCCCTAATCAAATAACAAAAAAAGAGACGCTTTATCCCTATAGTATCTGTGCGCTCATGAGAAAATTAAATCAAGTTTCTGTATTCTAACTGCTACAGATCATCAATTCATCAATATAATGTGTCAATACTTGAATATATTGTCCGTAAAAACTTAGGCTTGAATATAACAAATTTCATGAATCAAAACATAAATATGGAGCTTTTATATCTAATAAAAATCTGATCAAGATGACGCCTGCAAATTTTTCTTTACTTAACCTGTAGCTTCTGCATATCTCTTTTGAGAATCTTGAAATCGAGTTTAGGTGCCGTTTAGTTGTTCACTATAAGCAGTGGGTACATTAAGGAGTTTTCCATTCATTCACTTCTATTGGGATATTCTAACCCGATCAGCTTTAAAGTGACCGGAACTTCAACTTGAGGCGTTCGATTCATTTAATTGACTCGAGTTCCTGGAGTTAATGAGCAGCCGGTTCAATTCTGCTTATAACTTAACGCTAATAGCTCTTGAATATCTCACTGGAAGAGGGCGAATCGAACACTCCTCTATCTCCGAAACAATAGTATCACTCTAGACGTTAAAAAACAAAAAGGCTCACAACACAAGCTTTAAATAGTAGACAATACTTGAGTCCCTGCACGTAATAGATGAACCTACGTATGTATCATGCTGTTAGATACGTTTTTGTGTCCCATCCTCTTGTTCTCTTCGAGCGCCGCTTTGTGTCTAAAGAAATTTAAACTAAATGTATTGAGCACGTAGTGCGGTGCCTCGATACTCAAATGTATTCAGTCCCTGAGGCTACACTCTCAATTAAATGTACTGTTAAGGAAAGGGCTCTTAGATTAATGACATAATTATCACTTTAGATAAAAACATTCAATAGAAATTACAGAGTGCAATACGCAACTACTCTTAAGTGAAAAAAAACACGCTCATCTAACGGAATTTTTTTTTTTTTTACTTTTTTCTTAATTTTTACGTGCTAGTTAAGATTCATTAGTCTAAAAAATCATTCGAATCACTTAGCCGCAACTGTAATTCATTATTACAAGATGAAAGAAAAAGAACATCTTATCATACTGAAACGTTATCATATAAAAGTTACAGTGAAATATAAGAAAATATTACTGTTTCACGTCTGGAAATTAACAGTAAAATAAAAGATAATGTTTGCATTTAGAATTTTAACGCACAAAGGTGTCTGTGAGCAGGCAAGGCCTGTGAATAAAAATAAACGCTTACGTGGCACGTTCGAAAACTAAGACAAAAAGGTGACTGGATTCAAACGTTGTAAAATGAAAGATAACGTCAGCGGTGCATGTTAGCAAACTAAGACACAAAAGTAGCACGATGCAGGCAGTGCAAAATAGCAACATAAAATAAGCACGCTGAGGACACATTTATTTACTAATTAGGGATCCCCATTCACTGAGGGAATTAATGTCATGAACTGTGGGGTCACCTACTCTCGCGGCCTGTCAATCGAAGGTACTGAGGCAGTGGCCTGTAACGTGGGTGTGGTCCCTTGCCTGGCTAAGTGATGGGCTAAAGATGGGTTATGCAGGGTCACCAAGGGGTCAGGAGAAGGTATATGGGTTGGCCTTGGCGCAGCCAACAGCGTATAATTTAAAGAAGAGGCGCAAGTGTTCATCATTTGAGGCTTAGTTGCGAAATTAAATAAGAAATTATATCCCCTCCGCAGGCTACATTTTTTAATTTGCCTCTCCGGCGTCCTACGAGAAATTTCGTATCCATCTAATACTAGACATCTACAGTGTCATTTTACCTTAGTATGGAGACCTAAAATTGTACACATATCATTTTGCAATTAACTATTATTCATTATAAAATGTTATAGCTTCATCTTTCGGTGCACCGTAACTGTTGATTTATATGCAAAACAAGAACCTGGCAGCGACGTGTATATACATATAATACAGGCATAAATATGCAGAGGGCTCAGCCTAGTTCTGCCTGGTGAATTACGTCTCTTAAGAGCAGGAACGTTGCTCTGATACTGCCTCATTCGAAACAGCAGCGAATGTGCTATTGTGCATTGACTGTGTTGCTCAGAACTGTGTAGGCCTCATCACACGACTGTGCACGGAATGTTAATGCAGTGAATATTCTCAAGGTGGAAGAAGTCTGTTTACGCGGTACGCATTTAAAAGATACAAATGATAAACTTGTAATGTACAGGACACGATGAAAACTTCGTGGTAACGAACTCCTTCAAGCAACACATTTTGTAATTACGTGATCATTATTATAAAATGTAAAAAGTCCTTTCAGTTGTACCCTCACATGTGGTTGAAGATAATAAGGTCAGTAGATGCTAGGAGAAGAAGAGCAATTGGTAAATAAAGCATTTTGCGGGGTATTACTTTGCACTAATAATTGCTTGGGTTTTTCAATCCTCAATCTTCGCTCAAGCTATGTTATTGACAGCAATTAAACTGAACTACATTGTTGATCAGTTGTAACTCAAGGTCAAATTCTAACTGCACGCCCTGCTGGCCACATATGCCTGTAGAGCTGTATAAAGATCCAAAAATTCGCAGAAAAAGAAGAATTTATTCAACTCTTTCTTCAATTATAGCTGCTTTCACTAAATTCTGATGCTTGTGTCAGTTTATTAATCTGAAACTTTATTTCCTTAATAGGAATATTTTAATAAAATTTTAGTAAAGTCGGCTCTCTACAGCCAATATTTCAGTTTCAGTACAATGAGGTTGCTAATCACAGACATGCTCCCAGAAATAAAAATATATTTTCAGAATAAAATATCTGTAGAAAGTTAGCTGGATCCGTATAGCTGTTGGCTTACTAAAGTAAATGAATCACCGGGCGTTGTTAACGCGTACCATCATTTATTCTGGGTAAGATAAGGAGACGGCTTGAAAATGATACTATGATAATTAGATATTAATCATAGAAGTGGGTGTGGCCCTTGAAAGTATATAATGAGATCACATGAGCCAACTACAATGCACAATGGAGTTGGTTTTCTTCATAATAAGCTTGCATCAACATCTTACGGGAGTATTGTTGCCTTTTTACTTGGCAAACTTGACTTGTAAATTGTTTACCTTTGACCTGATTGACCTGGTGATGCAGAAAGCGGGGCCATATAGGCCAGGGGTGAGGGTGTGGAATGAGAGATAACAGTTACACGGTCAGCTACTTTTATACACTTTACTTGGAGTATGGAGAACGATTGATTTAATCCCTGATATGTTCTTTTTTTTCAAGTGGTTTCTCAAATAACATACTGTACATTCTTAGTTGTATAATGAATCTATGTTCAGTAATGGCCCAAATAAAACAATGAATTCAAGTATTAGCAGCATCGTTGCCAATGTTCCTTATGAAAAATTCTGAGCTTATTTATAAGGTCGGAATATTCTCTGGACCAATTAAAGTGGTGCAGGGCTCTGGACATAGAAGGTACAAAATAAGTTCTGTACCACGCTAGTGTGGACACTCTGGTCGTATAAGGTCAAAATAATCTCTGTACTCTCTGGACGTATGAAGCCCGCTGCACACGGGAGTCGAAACACATGAACGTTTCTTCTACCCCTTTTGATTACGCTGCCGAGAGCACATCTTTGACTCATCCAAAGCAGCACTGTGAGAAAATTTCTTTAAGAAATCTGCCCCTCCATTGCAGTTTCTTCACAAGTGCAATGATACTATTGTACAACTTCGGATATATCTTGAACTTGGAATGAGTTTAAATGGGCAACGTCATATATTTCACAGTGTCGTTCACACCCATTGAGCTGTAGTCTCTCACGGTAACAGAAACTTTCATTCAAAGAATCCCAAACGGTCCGGGCTTCCGGCTCTCATGCTCAGCGGGCTTAGAGTTAAAATAATCTCAATGTCATGGTGGAGGACTATACTAGCTCTGGGTGCATAAGTTCATATATTGAACTCAGTGTCTCTCTGGCGAGATAATTCTGGACGTATAAGAATAAAATAATCTCAGAATCATGATAAGATAATTCTGAACGAAAAAGGCTTAAGTAATCTCAGTCCCATAATTGCTTACCTCTTCAACGCCTAGAGTACAAATCAAAGCACTTAGCGAATAGAATTGATCCTACAAGAAAGGCACTGTTACATGATGAACGTAGGAGTGAAACTGACTGTACATCGCTGAGCAGCACTCAAGAAGATCGCACAGTTTTTACAGTTTTATCCTCAAGTATGTGGGGAGGTGATTACAGCTAACATACACATTACTAATACAGTATGCTGTATGTACAGGTTTCTTGTCTCATTTTAGCGACTAAGAAGTATACAACAACCAGTGTGAGTCGAAATTCGGAGACAAATTCCATTTGAACCCTTTATCATCGTGCGTCAACTTTTTTGGAGTATCAAACGATGTTATTTTTAATAGAAACCAAAATTTGGGTAGACGCTTTCGAGTTAACAGCTTAGTGCATTCTTTATAATTATACCACTTTTAACAAGAAAACAGTTCTGTACAAATTCGTTCCTCAAGAACGTTGCCAAATTTCCACTCTTATACCTTTGAAGCTCGAAAGGCCATTCTGATAACTTTCAAGAGCGTTATTTCTATCAAAAGTTTAATACAAACCCTAAAGAGTTATGTGATCAATATGACTAAGTCAGAATCTAGTCGTATAACAATCTCTTTTGCCTCATCTGTGAGCAATCGATTTTTCTCCGCTCTCCAGCCTACAGGTGATGTATGGCTTATGGGTAGAATCGTGTTTGTGGGGGGGGGGGCGCTAACATACACAGTTTAATGAGCAGATTTAACTTAATGCTCACCATCTCACCATCTATCCAGTGGAGCCATACGCATAAGTTCTGCGATTTGATAGCTACTGCATGCGAAGGCCACTACGAGACAGTGGGAAAAGGCTACTCTAGCTGACTTAATTAGCTCTGGAGAAGATATAGGGTGTTGCTACGTGTATGTTGCACGTCCAATGCCCTGGCATTCAAGTTCTCTTTATTTCGGCCGAACTGATGAAAACAAACGATTTCTCCAGTCAATTATTTGAAGTTTTTTTAAATGTTAAAATAGTCGATAATACATAAACTATTAAGTCCCCAAATATAGTTACTTAACATACACGGTTTGCTTAACTGAAAAAAGACTGATTTAAGCAATGTACTCATAGGATACAAGAAAAAGTATGTAGGCTTAACAAATGTAGGATAGTTCATCAAGGGATTTGGGGCAAGCAAGGAAATTCAGTTTTGTATTAGTTATTATTATTCATTGAGAAAATTTATTGGACGAGCTCTATTGAGTTCCACTGCTGGTCTGCATTTAGAATTAGCCTTGAGTTGTTGGAACGTCCTGTTGTCTGTGTGGTATTACCTACAGTAGCTGTGATACGTGACTAGTTCAGTTCGGATTAACTGAGCAATTTAATGCGGTGAACCACACGCGCTCATTGCACAAGTTGTCGTCGCTTCGTGTGGAAGCTAGGGTTTAATCAATCATTTGTGATTTTGGTTCTCAATGTACGCAATGGGTGTTCATGGACTGTTGATTCAGTGTGTCCACCAAGGTGGTTTCGGGCGTTCCCCAGAGTAGTGTTCTTGGCCCCTTGCTACTCGTGCAGTACACCCTTGACATGCTCTCTTCGCTTGAGGATACTATGATCAATTATACCGATGATTCTAGTCTGATGATGTTATTCGAACCCTTATAGCTTTCGTGGTGCAATTTGGAGCTATCACTGATTAACGCATGGTGTTCAGCCTTGAGTATGAAGCTTGATGCAGGCAAGACTGAAGCTACGATTGCCAGCCGGCCTTGGACGCTTTTGCCTTAGTATCTACCACTATTCATCGGTGAGAGTGTTCTGTAGGATTCCAGCTCTCTAGAGATACTAGATATTTATTTTTTTAGAAGCTCAAATTTAAGAAGCACACTACGCCCCTGGGTTCCCGTACAAGTCACAGGCGTGTTTGGTGATAAACTGATAATGATGCAGTTCCGAGAAGCGACTATGGATTCTGGCTGCCTCTGTTAGAGTGTGAATCCCTGTCTGGTCTTCGGCTACTGCCAGTCACTTTCGTCCACTATGCTGGAACGAAATACCTTGAGATTTCTACGAAATGTTTGCCGTCAAGGTATCGATCATCTGCGTTTATTTACAGGAACCGGCTTTTTGAGGAAGGGGGTGGAAGCTGTAAACATCAGAGATACGCTGTAGAAAATATTGTTAAAAGTGTAAGAAAAACTTAACTTTTAGTTAGAAGTCATCCAGTTCAACTACTGCGTTTGTTTACCTGGCTGGCCAAAACGTTATTTTTGCAATAAATTGCTAAGTGCCCAAAAAATCAACTCAAATATGAGCTATATCGACCAGTAGGCAATATTTCGTTACAAAACATAACTAAAACACACTCAAAAAAAGTAAGTCAGGTGCAGCTGCCGCTCAACGCAAAACAATCGCCCTCAACTGAACCTGGGTAGATACTGAGAGCTCAGGCAGCCACTGAACACACAAGTAGGCACCACGGTGCTGCCGATCTAGCTATCATTTACGCTCTGCTGCAACCGTCTGTAATATTGTAAGTGAATACTCAATTTTTATTACAGCAATAATTACCTCCGCTGCGGTTATGCTTTGTCGTATTTGTCTGCCTGTCTCTTTGTAGGTTTGTCTGTTACCGAGATTACTCAAAAAGTTATGAACGGATCCTTACAAAATTTACAATAACAGATGATCAACTTTCGGTGAAACTTCGTTCAACTGTTTGTTTGCCTGCCTAACTTTTCTTAGTGCCATAACGCAGCAAGTTACCGACTAATTTTCATGAAATTTGCATGAGTTGTTAGGTATAGTAGTAGTAGAATTTGTTTGTATTTGTTTGTTCGTTCTTGTATTTGTCGCTGTGTTTGATTTTATGCTTGTTAGCACAATAACTTAACAAGTTAAGAACGGATCTTCTTGAAATTTACAGGACTTGCTAGTACTACCAAAAGACTTAAATTCTTAAATTTTGGCGATGATCGGTTAGTACGTTCGTGTGTTTGGTTTATGCTTGTCATAATGTTTATTAGCGGCAAAACTCAAAAAGTTATGAACGAAATCTTCATGAAAAATACAGAAACTGTTAATACTATATAAAAGCATAAATGATTAGATTTTGGTTTTGATACAAAGAAAATCATGGTTTCGAAACCAATTTGAAATTTTCGTTACCGTTGTCTTGCTTGATGGAGTTATAAAATAAGCATAGCGAGACATTGGATATCGCTACATTACATGTGGGCTAAAAGGTCATTATAAAAGACTTAGCTAGGGAACGTGATAAAGTAAAAGTTAAAGTGAACTTTAACCGCGCCATCCCCTGGGAAACCCACACACACTGGTTCGTACGGCAGTAAGTACAGCTGCAGCCGACGACGAATCGATAAGAACTATTTCGCCGATGAGGAAGGTTCAACGACTCGCCACCCCCCTACCCTTAAGTAAGTACCCCCACGATAGCTATGTGCACCAAGCAAATTTGCTGATTCAGCACGCCGAGTGTCATGAGAAAGACAGCTTCTGGCCTGCGCATCGTTCCTGGGAACCCCAGTACAGCTGTGCAGCACACAACGTCCGACGCTACCGTGCAGCTACTAACTGAATCATAAGCTCATAAGGATTTCCATTCTCTTCCCTAATGGCCCACATGAGCATATTTGTAATTTTTTTCTTAGCTGACTCACGAGATCATAAGGATTTCGATCTCTCTCATAATAACTCATTAGCTTGAATGGATGATGATTCTCTCTCCTTTTAACTTACATGATTATAAGGATTATGATTCTCTCCTGTATTGACACACGAGATCATAAGAGTGGTGATATTCTCTCTCTTATCGACTCATGAGATCAGATGAAAGGTGATTATTTCTCGTATTGGCTCACATGCTTACAAGAAAGATGATTCTCCTCCCCTGCCTTGATTCTCGTGGTCACTAGGTATATAGGATGGTGATTTTCTCCAGTAATGACTCACAAGGTCATGACTGGGATCTTGTGACATAGCTGCATCAATTTTGTGAAGTCAACTGGCAACTAAATTCTTGAAATGCTACTGCAAGGAAAGTAAAACCATCTTAATTGTTTACAACTCAGTCAAATGCGTAGGTCTACTACAAACTGGAAAATGTGTAGTTTTTACGATACGTATTTCCTAACTTAGAGGTATACTTTCACTCCTCACTTTGAGGCCAACGTTTTATCTTATGAATGAAAAAGATCAACTGCGGAGTCAATTATAATTGGCTCTTTAATCTTTAGCTCATCTTTAGGAAGAAATGAAGGTCTGTTTAGCTCAAAGCCCCAACACTTTTATGCTTCGGTAATGAGGGCAGTTACACTAAAAGAGATGAGAATCGCAAAAAATTGCAATTAAATAGACGTCAACTCAAAACAGATGCTCCGTTAATGCGCACGTCCGTGGCTCAAAATGACCTGTCGAGAGGCAGAAATATGCGCTTAAACTACTTTCAGATCGACGCTAACTGAAAATGCTAAATTGCCGGATAAGCTGCTTTTGTAAGTACTGCTAATGCCTCAGTAATTCAATGCTATGAAGCCTATCTAACATTTGGTATAAAAATCTAGGTCGATCTAAAATTATTGTTAGAATTAATCGTGTTATTAATTAACTGCCATGTGCTCCTCTGGGGTCAACACCAGCAGTACACCAACCGGCATATGCGGTTTTCCCAGATGGGGCGTGGAACCAAGTTGATTTTACGTCTACGTTTCGATTATTAATGTTAGGGATTCTACACTGGGAAAATTGCATGAAAGCGACGTATTTGTGATGACACTGGTTCACTAATCATACTATCCTTACTAGTGAGCTTCACGACGAAAATAAAAAAGAAACACAGTTGAATTGAACGAGCAGAGGTCATACTGCCGAACATAAATTTCAACAATGAATTATGTACTGCCATGCGCAGCAGTGAGCCCGTTACTCGAAATGTTTATCGTTAGAGAAAAATTTTCACTCGAATCGAAAGATAATCTCATTAACATAACAGTGCAGAGTTTGTTGGTTGCATGCGTGTTTGCTTGAATGGTCTCTCTTTTGCTCACCGGCAAAAGGGTCATATTTGAAATTTGAGAGTTGAAGATACATACAGTACCTGTTAACGGTAGCATGTCTACTAAATTTCATTTCCTTCCCGCAGCAATGTTTTATTGACTCTGAGCTAGTGATGGACAAGTTGAGTCGAAGATTAGTGAAGCAAAAGAAATGGATATTTTCAAAAGCAAGACCGCTAACAAGTGCAAAGTAAATTGAGGCTTTGTTTATGGAATTATTTCAGCCGTTAGTTCTGGATGGCTGCGGCTGGTATCAATTTAGAATGAACAAAAAATTGTCATTACATAATTAATTAATTACTCAATGTGCTAATGTATGAGTCAGAATTTACACCAAAATAAACTTTATTTGAATTAATTTGTACCACATGACCATCACTGGAATTTCTCAGGAGGCGAATTGCATACCAGGTAAACAAAACTCGAGTCGAGTAATAAAGTAACACTGCTCTAGCATCCGTCGTGTTTTCATACTCGTCCATTATGTCGAGACATAAAAACACGCAGCTGTTATAGTAATCGCGAACATTTATTTATTGACCATCTATTTCTCCACAGGCGGGAGGTGTTCTTGGATTATTATATTACAGCTTACATTAAAAATTTGTGTACATTCATTTCGTGGCAATATTACAGCTATAAATGCACAACCTTATCTACATGACTCAGTGTCATTCCATACCAAACGTGTTAACTGAATCTGGCTCCGCAATAGTGCTTGCTACCTAACGATCACTCTCGCATTAGAAGCAAAATAAAATATAATTATATTTCTGTGAATTTCACAGCTTGCTCAATTAAAGTGAGGTAAATGGGAAATGCAGTTATTGCTTCCCGATGAAAGATCTACATGGCTTAACACTATTTCACCTGATTGCCTAAATACTAGAAGAGTGGTGATAATGTCTTCGTTGAAGCTGTATGTCTGTCTACTTGTTTGTCTGAACCATCATCACAATCTTTTTCATGCAGTCAGGTGGGCAGACTGAGATGTGAAAATGCCGAAAATTTAGAGTTAGCTGGCCTCCTGTAACTCCTGACTCTGTAGCTACCCTTCGTTTCTCCCCGCCCCCACCCATCCCTACTGTATAAAAAAATTCTTTTTATACGGATTTTTGTTGTTGTTGTTGTTGTTGTTGTTGTTGTTTGATGCTGCCATTCCGAGAGAGCAATAGAAATTGAATTTAATAATTACTGCTTATAGAGGGAAGCAGCCAGGACGACCAAAAT
>LQNS02007216.1:15767231-15807967 GCA_001587735.2 Parhyale hawaiensis
GCAAACGGATGGACATATCTTTACCAAAAGTTAATCATCTGTTCCTCCTAACATACCTAACAATCCCTGTAAATTTCATCTAAATCGGTTCATAACTTTTTGAGTTATCTTGGTGACAGACAGACAAAGAGACAGACAGACAGGCAGAGAGACAGACAAACACGACGAAACCATAACCTCCTTGGCGGAGGTAATTATGTTTCGGCGAATTTCACAGCTTGTTAAATTAAAGTGAGGTAAATGGGAAATGCAGTTATTGCTTCCCGATGAAAGATCTACATGGCTTAACACTATTTCACCTGATTGCCTAAATACTAGAAGAGTGGTGAGAATGTTTTCGTTGAAGTTGTATGTCTGTCTACTTGTTTCTCTGAACCATCATCACAATCTTTTCCAGGCAGTCAGGTGGGTAGACTGAAATGTGAAAAATGCCGAAAATTTAGAGTTAGCTAGCCTCCTGTAACTCCTGACTCTGTAGCTACTCTTAGTTTCTCCCCGCCCCCACCCATCCTTACCGCGGGTGATGGTCTTTTTCCACGAGGCGTTAGAGCTATTTTTTTATTATATATATACACATATATATTACTGTTGTTGAATTATCTTTGGGCTCAATAGAAAAATAGTTACTTCTGCTATAAATCACTGATAACATTAATAGCGTGCATCTATGAACTGAAGTAGCATAATTGTGCAGATTACCGGGCTCAGGCTATTGCAGGCATTCAGCGAAATATCTAATTGAGCTTCATTTCAAGGTACTCATTTCAGTCAAGAAAAATGCAGAATGAAGTAGCTATACAAATTGATAAAGTGCTTTTTGATTTTCGTCTCTTGCGACAGTGCTATATTTAGAATCTTTGCGGAAACCCGAAGCCCGCAATATTATTCTAGCCTTACTGAGCAAGTGTCCAACTGACTTTGAGCACGCCCCCCATACCCCCGTGCAGACACTACATGAGGACGGTGGGGTAGAGAAGCGCACACAAGTAGAGAACATCAGTGTACCCAATACAGGCTTGGCTCTCGCTTCACTACGGCGGACTGGAGTCACTTCGTGGTTCAAAGCAGCAGATTTATGCATCACTTCGCAGATTCTATCGCGCTTCGTGTTACCTCATTCCTTGCCTCTTTAATTATTGCCAGCCGCTCTTAGTTGTATTTTTTTTTTTTTTTTGTGCACCAATTACAACTCCGTTCAGTGCACACGCTGGTATCATTCTAATACTTAGCAGGCAGGTCATAAAGCATAAAAAGTTTCGAGGTTTTGAGCAAATTTACTTTCCCGTGACCAGAACTCAATCACACCAAGTTAAAAGTTTTACAATTTTAAATTCAACTCTCTGCCTGACTAATTAGTAACTGTTAACCCGCTACTTCCACAATTAATTTCAGGGTCCAGATTCAAACTGCTAGTACTATGAAAATATGAGCTTAATACAAAGGGCAGACTTCAAAACTTAACAATTACCATCCATATTTACCCAATTTTTACCAGCCCGTGTTATTCCACTGCAAGAGAACCTCGTCCCATCATATTCCTACGGGGAAACAGCCACTGTACTCTGGTAGTATAGCTGTTACAAATAGGGTTAAGCACCAGTCTTCATAGGAAGAGCGCTATCTCAAATATGACACAACTGTGCTCCTGAGATGCATAGAGTTCAAAGTGCAAGACAAATCAGTGTTTCTCTTACCGCAATCACGTGTAGAATCTCGTGGTCTGTTTTAAAGGTTAGCCTTTCCATCAGACTGCTCGTGTTATTGCAAGTCTGGTGGCTGAGGTTGCTGCCACAGTAGTTTCTTTAATTAAAATTAAATTTGCCTAAACACATGTAAGATTTTCAATTGATTACTGCAAAAATTAGCTACAGCTAGCCGCAACAATGGCTGCTCAGCAAAAAATGTATACATGTATATTTCGCCGAGTATGTACTTAGGAGCGAAAAATACATTTTTGGCATCTTAAGGGGTATGTTAAGAAGCTGTAATCTTCGCTTGAGGCAATAAAATAGCGAAGAAGGTCGCAAGAAATTGTCAAATGGTAAAAATTTAGACCGAAAAAGAAGCAATTAAATTTTATTGACGTTCTCTAAAAGACTGGCAAGGCTGCGGTTCTGATTCCAATGTCTGCGTGCATTCCAGAGCTACCCTACATATTCATTCCTCTCTTGGGTACCGGCGGGTAGACCTAGACAGTGGTACCTAGAGCCGGGCAACGGAGGCCAGAGTTGATACCCTACATAGGGAATAGGGATATCATTACAGTATAGGGGCTGCGTCACAGAGCCGCAAGCGAGGCTTCAGATGCCCACCTCCCGCTGTACAATGCTTCTTAAATCTAACTTGTTTTCTTATAGCCAGCCGGCCAGCTCTAGTAACGGACGACGAGTGTGGAACCGTTGAGACAGGGAAATCGTGGGGCACTATGCAATCAGGGAAACATTCGGACAAACAATTGCGTATTAAACTTCAGCTCTTCAGTAACAGAAATTTGCGCTTTCGCATAATTAGTTCTTATTTCATTTGCTTAAATAGCTATTTGAGTAGCACTTGATTTGTGTACTCTCTCTCTCGAATTTGGAATTCACGATTTTAATGTTTGGGTTTCCGGAGAGTTCATGCAGATTTCTGATGGAAAGAAAAAAGGCCAATATATGTATAGGCCATTTTATTTTCAATCATCCAAATAAGAACCAAGCTTTGCCAGCTGCCAAAAATGTTGAAGTGAAATAGGTTGAAGCTTTCTGCCTAGTCTGGGGTTGTGCAAACTGTGTAGTTATCAATTTATAACTTCATTTGGTAATCATCTGTAAAGGAGGGTCTTCCTGATCGCTCTTTATCAATATGACTACAATATCCAGCTCGAAACTTCGTAAACCATTTACGTACATTTTTTTCGGTTAAGGAATCATCACCGTAAACTGCGCATACTTCTTTGGTTGCTTGCGCGGCATTTTTGCACTTATGGGAAGAGAAAAGCATCAAGTACTGAAGGGGCGCTTGGGCGCCCTTAAAGAAGGTGTTCAAAGTACACAAACATTCGACACTGCATCATGGATTCGTTCAAATAAAGGTGCCACGTACAAATCTAGTACAAACACTGTACATCTAGTTTCGAATTGTTTGGCTATAGTAGTCTGAAATAAATGATAAATTCATGAGTAATGGTAATCTCATAATCTAAATAAATACGATGTTATAAATATAAGTACGCAATTAAATGAAAGGAGCTACATAGTATTTGTATCACAGCAATCTATCAATTTGGCTATTAAAATCGATTTGGAACATAGGTAAGAACAGAGATGAAATGAGAGATAAGGAATTAGGAAAAGAGTATGGAAGAAGGAACGAGAAAGTCGCTTTAACGCTGAAGGAAACGCAGAAGCGACAGAAAAGACGTTGTGCTTAGGGGCCTAACTAACGTATTACAAGAAACACTGGGTCTCCCTGAAGCGCTGCTCCCGCAGGGTAACGAGGTTTGCTTAGTAATGACAGCTGTAATCGTATATCAGCATTTAATTTACAGTTCAATTTAAAAACTTTTTCCACCTTCCTGAAGTTATTTAGAGACTCACTGGTCAATTTTCTTAAAATGATACGAGAATAAAACTTTGTTATGGCAAGGATCACTGTATTAAAAAGGGGCACAATGTTTCGGCCTAAAACACTGGCCATCATCAGGCTTAAGATTCAGAAAATAGTCATCTGCAAAAATAGAGAGGAATATTAGGTATATTGCATATAAATTGCTAAGTTCCTAAAAGGTCATAATATTGCACAAATTACAGGTATTTTCCAAGCTTCCTAAATTCTAAAACTTCAAATTGTAACTTCAGGAAGGTGGAGAAAGTTTTTAAACTGAACTGACAGCTGTAATCGTTAGGCATGACAGGCATGCTCCGATGGGCGGAGCCTAATATGTACTAGTTCGTCGTACAACGAAGAAGAAGAATAATGGATTGCGCTTACAAGTACCAAATATGAACTTTTTTGCTTTAATTTAAAGTGTTACAGAAATAATACAGGTTATGGGATCTTGAACGTTCTTCCACGATAGCTTGAATATTGCTCTAATGGAGGTATAGCCAAATCCTATATACACGCCGGGCTCAATCACACTCTAAAATAAGTCGAAATATGAACTGCTAAAAATCAACCCGAAGTTACTGGGCAACCCAATACAATAGGAAAATTTCCATTTCTGAGATTGTTATGGCATTCGCTAGGAGTACTCGAACTCTAATATAAAATTGTGTCTAATTGTGAGGCTTGAGTTGAAAGTAGGATAAAATTTTATCAATGATGCATAAATGAATCAATTATTGAATGAGGTTAAAGCTGGCATGGTTCGAAGCAGTTGAAGATTATATTACTGGACGGTGCAACGGTTTTTATAATTCATATTTGTAAACGTAAATTCTTACATATTATAAAAAGTACACATTATTCATGTGTGTTGAGGTGTTTGCTATTTCAAGCTGTTAAGGCAATTTCGTTTAAAATTGAAAAATTTCTTACCCATCATTCGGTGAGTTTATAAATATTTTATAACTACGAATTTAGACTATTCGAGGGCATATTTCCATGTGTATGCGTTGTAGAGATTTGCTTCTCTTATATTTCAAAATTTTTTGACATGTACGCAAACATGTCCATACTATTATTTATCCCCTACCGCAATAGTAATATTGGTTCTGTTAGCTAGGATTGGAATATCAATCAAATTTTTTCGAAATAACTATTTTGCAAAGTACAAATTGCCCAAACGATCTCGTTGGTTTTTTATATAGATTAGTGCATTAAATACATAATTAGAAACAGCTTTATACGATATGTTTAAAAATACCCGTGTCATCTGCTGCCCCAGACGCAACGGCTGCCTTGGGGCCGGTGCAGATTCTTGGAACGTCATGAGACCTTAAGCGTAACATTACAATGAGGTAATTTTACTTGTACAAAGAGCAATTGAATTCTCTTAACAATAAGCTTCCAAAGATTTATGGATATTTTTATTAACTAGACTCGGCCATTGCAGCAATTCACAATAATGATTACATGCAATAAGCGCTCCAAATTGTAGCGAACAGATTTAAATGGAGAGAATCCATTTAGATTTCCTTGTTGGAATGACGAAATTATGGTGCAGGGGACTGAGAATTAGAGGTGTATTGTTACAAACATAAAAGACGGCAATGATAAAATCGATGCTGTAGATAGTGAAACAATTAATTTGTAAAAAGAAGACGAAGGAACATCAAATGGTTTCCAATAAATTTCCAAAACGGCTTGAAGGAAAGAATTCCTGGGTGTCTGTTATATAGACCACGATGATTTTGCAGAATTTTATCTTGTAGCCAAATATGTGTATGGCTTGCTGCCAGCTACAAAGCATATTCAAAATAATAAAACGTAAAAATAAATTATGTACAGATCTCTTGTGTGTCAGCTACATAAGGCAAGTCAGGGGCCGTTTGCTTACAAAGTTGACGACTAGCAATTGACAGCACTTTTATCTGGCAAGAAAGCTAAAGTTTCTTGCACAAGACCAAGTTTACTGTTGACATATTTCATTCATGTTGTTACAGGCAGGCGAAACTCAGCTCATACCATGTCATGTAATTACCTCCACCAAGGAAATTATGTTTTTGTCGTGTTTTTTAGTTTGTCTGTCTCTTTGTCCTTCTGCCTATCTGCCTGTTTGTCTGTCACTAAGATTGCTCATAAAGTACTGAACAGATCTTTACGAAAATTACAGGGATTGTTAGGCATATTAACAGTACCATATGATAAACTTTCGGTGAAAATCCGTTCATCTGTTTGTTTGCTTGTGTGTCTGCTTATTTTTTGTTAAGGCTATAACTCACAAAGTTAAGAACGGATATTCATGAATGTTAAATGAGTTGTTAGGTATAATATGAAGAATAAATGACTGCATTTTTTATGATGATCTCTTTGTTTGTTCGTTCTTTCGTTTGTTTGTCGCTGTGTTTGAATATATGCTTGTTAGCACAATAACTCAAACAAGTATGGATGGATCTTTATAAAATTTACAAAAGATGCCTGTAATGTTAAAAGACATAAATGATCAAATTTTGGTGATGATCGGTTGGTCCGCGTTTGTGTGTTTGACTTATGTTTGTCAGAATGTTTGTTAGCAGCATAACTCAAAAAGTTCAGAAAGGATCTTCAAGAAAATCACAAAAATTGTTAATGCTATCAAAAGCCACGATTACATTTTGGTGTTGATACAAAGAAAATTATTTTTTCACAACCAATTTGAATTTTTCGTTACCTTTTCCATGCTTGACGGAGGTATGTGCTCTCAGAGTGCTCTCTAGGCTTCACATACTACCGCACATAGTCGGGCCACTTAATTAGAGTGCTCTCAACACCAAGTCCGAATTGTAAATGATTTTTAGCTTGAGATTCTCTCATCTTGTGTTATATACATATTATATGCAGATATAGGTTATAACTAAAATTGCTGCATTTTCCCTAGGCTGAGTAGCCATCGCTTTATTCTCTATTTCTCTGTAATGCTTTGCTTACTTAGAATGACTTTCAGTAACTGTTAACCTCGTTGGAGATTTTTTTTCTTTAATATTTTCAGCTCATATGAAACACAGATATAGCTCTATATTCTATCAAAGATTATAAATGTGAAATAAGGCGAGATATGTTGAGAAAGGTCTAAAAGCTTTAGAACATAGACGAGTTATCTCGAGTAATGACGCTAACCCTCCTGGAAGTTTTCTTTTCTAACACTTGGGTACCCTGTTGTCAAAATGATGGCAAATTAATGTGCGTTAGCCCCATTCCTGTTGGCAATGGAAAACAGCTTCAGAAAGTGGTAGAAACCAAACTACAGTTCTATCGTAGCTTCAGAGATTAATGTATCAAAGCCAGCGTAGTATTGAAAATATGAAGTTCATTTCAAGAATCCATACACTCTGCGTACACCGCTGCATTCCATAGGCATTCTATATACTACGTGGACTGGATATAAAGAGGTAAACTAAAGTTAAGCAAAGTAACGCATTCGGTACTAGTAAAGAAAATAGCTACGTAGTAATGTTCAATATGTCAAGTTTCGGGATCAAAATGCGACTTACAAAAGAGAAGCCTTTGAACTTCCAACCTCAAGAGAAAGGCGTCAAGTAGCATAGCTACGTTTTTAGTGGAGTGGGCGTAAGAAAATGAAGTGTTTCCAGCATAGTGAAGGAACTGATTTGCTGTTAATTTGATAGAGGAATTCTCTCCTATATCATTCCCTTAGAGATCAACGGATGAATTTTTTTCTATCTCATCTTCAAATCGGGACGGAGGGACAGACCAGCCAGCCAATCAGGTCAGCAACCTCCCAATAATCAGTGTATAATGCAACTGTGGGTAAAACTGGTACACATTTCTAGTAACAGCTGGACTAACTGGCAATTGCTCAAAAATTGAACTAGAACGAGTATAACCTTTACGATATGCTCTTGCCAACAGTTTCATTTTCTTAGAGAATGAAAATATCAAAATTAGCATGTATTGTGCAATATCATCAGTAGCGGAAGAGTCAAGAGGTTAATACCTTTCCTAAGGGCAGCGACATATGCTCTGCCATTGTTCGAAAAGTCATCGAACGGCTATTCCACCTACAAAACGACCTCATTTTTAATATCCGCAACTTCACTGCTCATCCAATTACAACTAACTACAGGCACATGAGAGCCCTGACCTCCTCTTTCGTGACGCATGTGTTGCTAACTAATACAAGCAATCTCCTTAAATTTCTTCCCCGCGAGATGATCGCGAATAAAAACAATAAGAGACACCTTGTAAGAACCTTAAAATGTCGCTTGGCAACATGAACATCCTCATCTTATGGTCAGACCTCACGCTTGGAACACAAGCTCCATTCTCTAAGGAAGAAAACGAGGTCGCTCGATGACGTGCGAACATTGAAATATTCCGACTGTCTTATAACACGAAGTTGTTATGCTTCAGCGGACCCATGTGCCTCGGTAATTTGTGATTATTGAGTTAACCAAGAATGGCAGTGTTTGAAATGCTTGAATAATTTCGCAGTTTTTTGTACCGTATCAAGTATCTCTCTGGGCAATTCAAGTCAAAAAGTAGNTTATAACACGAAGCTGTTATGCTTCAGCGGACCCATGTGCCTCGGTAATTTGTGATTATTGAGTTAACCAAGAATGGCAGTGTTTGAAATGCTTGAATAATTTCGCAGTTTTTTGTACCGTATCAAGTATCTCTCAGGGCAATTCAAGTCAAAAAGTAGCTGCTAGACAAGTCCTGTACCAGTGAAAGTATTTTTGTAACCTATCCTATGCGATTCATGTACTAGTTGAACGTCAAATTGAAGTTGTTTCAGGATATAAAAATTGCAACAAAGCACAGGCAGCAGATTACTACAGAGTGCCACTTGGAGCTCAATCACTGACTTTATATATAGTGTCTATTGGATTTAAACTGAACACCCGATTACTTTAAAAGCTTGCGAAGAAAAAATAAAACTTGACCACCATAGCAGGTTGTGAAAACATACATATTTGCTTTGTATCACGCAAAACATAGACAGACCAGTAAATCTTCACAGTAGACCGAGATTATTTTAATATGAAGGTAATCCTGGTGAAAAAAAAGCTGCTTTAAGTGATCGCATGTACTGTTAATGCACATTGACAACGCCATTAGTGTTTGGGTTGTAGTACTAGCACATCTTTCTGTTTACTGCAAATTCAAATAGGCGTCTTAGAAAGACCATTTGGTTACATGTATCTAAAATAATGTTGCACTATAAATATAGATTTATAATTGGCACATTATCAAGAAGTGATGAACACTTGTTTCATTAAGCCAGAATCTGTACTTTCAATTAACTGAAGATAACAGACAAGTTTCTTTTGTAATTTCTCAACGTTCCTAAATTTGTCCAGTTCATTGCGCGTTAAAGTAGTTGAAAATACACTTGTATTCATTACTAAGTAAAATATTTGTCGCCACCATTAGGTCAACTGAGCGTAAAGTATGACTGTACGTACTGCATTTCCAACAAAAATATTGGAATATTATACGAGTTAAGACGAAATTAGGGCAATACGACGCATTGCCCATATGGAAGGCTTAAAAATATTTTAGCATAGGCTATTGTCCATATGTGAATGAGTGTGAAAGAATCGAATAAGTAAATGAGGGTAAACATCTTCAACTGCTTGAGAATACGTACGAATTGTGTAACATGATAATGGCTTAGAAAGCGCCAAAACCTGGACTGGTAACGCCCAGCTGACAATAGGGCTCAGAGCTGTGCGCGCATGCATCACTCAAAAAGATTCCTGTTTTTTGCATACGTCCTCTAAGCTCTAGAACACGCTGCCGTCGTGCTGTATGAGCACTGTTAGGCGTATTTTGAACCTATTACACGGCAAAACGGGCTAAACCGGCACTCGTTTGAATTTCTGGTAACAGCTCATGTAAGTTTCATAAAAATCCGTGTATAACATATATTCCCCTTGCACGCCAAAGCGCGAGGCGTGTTCCGAGCCCCAACGCGTGCAATCGTCGGAGAAAATGTGCATATGTGTTGAAGTCAGTGAGGACTAGTGATTTTTCGGGTTGAATTTCAAGTGATATATTGTTTGCTTACGAACTTCAGGCACACCACATAAGTAGGTATTGATGTCATGGGCAACAAAATGCATGGGTTCTTCAAACTGCACGGCTCGTAAGCGCATCCAGAGATACATGAGCACTCACTGCCCAGTGACCGTAGAACGCGTCCGATTTGAGGAGCTAGAGTGTGCAATCTACGTGTGCAATCTGTTATTGAGACAAGCTATCAGCACGCATTCACGTGCACTTCCAGCACGCCTGGCTTCTCTCAGTGCGATCGATCGATGCTCTCGCGCCAGTTCTTGCGCCACTGCCGTGCTTGTGAACTATCTACAGTGTAGTATAAAAAGTCTGACACATCCCGATTCTGTTGGATTGTTTCGTTGTCCTGTCACATCCTCAATATTCAATCGAATACATTGTAATCACTTCTATATAGTTACTGTTTCCTTAAATATGCAGTATCGGAAGAACACTCTTAATTGAGACTTTAAAATTCGAAATGACACTAACGCACAGGATTCTGTGATAAACTAGAACACTTTGAGAGCGCATACTTCCGCCAAGCAAAAAAATTAAAAAAAAAAAGTTAACAAAAAATTGAAATTGGCCATGAAACTATGATTGCTTTTTGTCATTTGCTTTTGGTCATTTGTGCACGTTGATACTAATAACAGTTTCTGTAATTTGCTTGAAGATCCGTTCATAAATCCGTGAGTTTTATTGCTAACAAACACTCTGACAAACAGTTTTCAAACATACTGTAAAAACAGACCAACCGAACATCACCAAAATTTCTTCGTATCTTTTATCATTTCTAACAGTTCCTGTAAATTTAATAACGATCCGTTCATAACGTATTGAGTTATTTTGCTACACAAAAAAATCAAACACAGAAGGAAACAAACACACGGACCAACAGACCATAAAAAAAAAATTATCGTTTACTCTTTGTAATCTGCGTAACAGCTCATGTAAGTTTCATAAAAATCCGTGTATAACTTTTTCCGTTATAGCGCTAACAAAAACAGGCACACAAAAAATAAATAAACAAATAAACGGTTGAGCCGATCATCACCAAAAGTTAATCATCTGTTACTCTTAACATGCCTAACATAACTGTAAATTTTGTAGAAATCCGCCCATAACTTTTTGAGTAATCTTGGTGACAGAAACGTCGATAAACAGACGAGACAAAAAAAAACATGACAGACAAACACCATGAAAACAGAACCTCCTTGGCGAATGTAATAATGCTTATCAGGATAGGCTTTATTAATTTGGCCACTGTTTTTCGGCGTATTTATTGCTGCGATATCTGGTTACTGTGAGTTTCAAAAGGCGTTGAGTTTAAGATTATATTTCAGTACCATCAAGATTTTGTAATGAAAGGACATTTTTCGAATAAAGTTTCCCTAATATTTGGGGTGATTGTTGTATTGTAATTACCCAACAAAATATGTTTGGATGTTTTACTGAATTAAAAACTTATATCTCCTAAGAAATTCTGGAATTGTAGAATGCCAGCCGAGTCTCCACGCCCATGAAGGAGCTAATTAAGGCTGCCGTGAGATGCAACAACATTTGAATATTTTAGAGTTTTATTTGAAAGCCCTGCTGGAAGCGTTAGAAAAGATTTTAAGAACAAATAGGAAATGAAAAATATTGAAGCATTACCATTCCTTCAATCAAATATTTCATTTAGAACTTTAGTACCCAAAACTATAGATAGGGCTGACGCAATACGCACAACTGCTCCACCCAACAAGCATACTGTAGCTTTCCAAGTTAGGCATCCAATGGAGAAACAATGATACCTACATAATTATCTTATTGAAAACTTAAGACTCTCTGTAGGTCCGGTATTAAACGTGAAACTATATCTTCTACCTCTAAGCAATTACATTAGAAATTCATTTACAATTTTTGATTGCCCCAAGAAAATTAGATAAAAGTCCACACCTCTTGATGATGAATACTTCACTGTAGCAACTGCATAGCTTCGATTTTTGCAGATGTGTTTTTCAGTTTTTTCGTGTTTCTCACTTCAGAAGGGCAGTTCGGCCACCCCCCCCCCCATGGAGTGCGGTGGTTCGTGGCTGCTGGATTATATATATGCATTATTGCTCGGGGCTATTTAGGATACCCCCAATACATCTAGCAACAGTCTATGGGAGAGACCATTAATATAAGATGAAGGTGAAAACCTTAGTCAAGTCAAAGTAGCGGGCGAAAAAAAATGATAGCGTGCACACAGAGGCAATGATAGAAATCTTTAGTACCTTCTAACTACCTTGGCTTGAATGTCTTCTAAAGACTAACGAAAAGTACGAGCATAGCTTAAGAAACACCGCGCTTTTTACGATCACTTACAGCCTCTATGTTGCAAAATAAGCTCACTTTATGTACGCACGGATCCTTACGAGAAACTTAACATCTCGGCCGAGGCACAAATTCAAGTAACGATCTTGGTGCCAAGNAGACTAACGAAAAGTACGAGCACAGCTTAAGAAACACCGCGCTTTTTACGATCACTTACAGCCTCTATGTTGCAAAATAAGCTCACTTTATGTACGCACGGATCCTTACGAGAAACTTAACATCTCGGCCGAGGCACAAATTCAAGTAATGATCTTGGTGCCAAGCTTTTCACTGAGTGTAGCTTAGCCCACCTATGACCTGCCAGCATCAGTGGTAAGAGAAACCTATTGCTCGAGTTAATTACAAATGCACTCAAGGGTGAACTTAAAAGGGTTTCCTAAGATGAGTCTAGATTAAGTTGTTCTTTGGAAGATCGTAAAGCGCTGCCGTCATGCAAATTTCGCGTACCTGTGATGCCTATTGCTTGCTTGCTCGTGCCCTGTGTGTGTGTGAAGATACGCGCGTAAGCTGCGATTGCGGAGCACTTCGTGCGTGCGCACTTCATCTATGAGTTGCCCAATATCATATACATAATGAACACGTGTTTTTACGCAGCGTAGTTGATCAAAGTATTAATACACAGAACAAGGTTGACTGCTCATAGAACAGGGCTAGTGAGAAATGAGTCTCAGATCCAATCCTCCTCGTACGGAGGCAGAGAACGCTCATGTCGCGAATATCATGTTGATGCAATAGTGAGGTACATTTTTTTAAAGCAAGTTTTAGAGTCCATTTATTGCATTTGTGTTTCTCAGTACCTG
Organism: Parhyale hawaiensis; assembly: GCA_001587735.2. Lineage (NCBI taxonomy): Eukaryota > Metazoa > Arthropoda > Malacostraca > Amphipoda > Hyalidae > Parhyale > Parhyale hawaiensis. Next base: position 15,780,035 of record LQNS02007216.1, read on the forward strand.
TTCAAAATGCTACAATGAGTTATATGTAGCGCTTACTTTCAGATAATTTAAATTAATACTTTTCGCATTCTACGGCAATACCCAAGTTCGTGCATCCACAAAAATCGTATCAAGCGTGTTTTTTTTTTTTTAATGGAGCTAATGCAGTCAATGAAAGGACTTCAAGTATGCGATTTTCTCGTTAGTAAAGTAATGATTTCAGCTCGAAAGACGAATCATAGAAGGATTCTCCAAGAAAACTTGATTCTAAAGAGTTAGAAAATGTTATCGCGGGTAATTCCACCAATATCTCTTTAGAAGTTTCACAACAATTTAGCGTAGTCTGTACCACCCATGCTATGTCAGTAATTGGAAACACTTGGATGGATTTCTGTAGTTGGAAAATGAGTTGTCGAAGCTAACTGGTATACATAAAGTATTTCTATATGTAGTTTAATGTAACGAAGTGGTTCAACCAAACGAGTTTGGTTGTTGGGACAAATGGTAAAAGTTCTCCAAACTAAACAAAGCCAATAACTAGATTTCTTGGCATTGGAAACAAAATTGCTTCCGGTTAAAGTATCTGACACCTTAACTGTAGAATGCTCTGTGGGCAACTCGGGTATGTTCAGTGCGAAAAACTTTTTTCTTTTTTATCTGGGGTCACGTAAACTAAAGATATCTCTACTTGTGTGCAGAAGTACATACCTAGCGATGAAATGTAGTCCCGAATTTAGATGCATTCGAAGAGCTCGCTGGTGATAAAATCAACTGGATTCTTTTATCGTACTGTTTGTCTTCATTATACCGACCATACCAATGTAGTATACGTGTCTATCTCAGTTATGCAAAAAACAAACAATGCTGATAAGAAACTTTAGAATACATGGGCATAAAAGATATACCATAATAGTAGCAGGTAAATCAAATTCCAAAGGAAGTAAGAACGCAGAAACACTGTAAATGTTTAATATCTGATTGCATATCTGGTATAAACTCTGATGATCCTTATACTTATTCGCTTACAACTTGCGGATTATTCTTTGAAAGGCTAGGAATAACTTCGCATTACTATGCCAATAAAGCTGTGGAAGGGCGGAAGGTGGGCCATAAACGTAGCATGTAAGCCAACCTTGAATTTCTCAAGACATTTGGAACGATGGAAAGTGGTCCTTTGTGAGTTTCAAAATACCAATGCGTATAAAGTACAATCAAAGATGGCACCTCGATAGAAGGAGTTTATGGCATTAGTGTCGCAGTAGCAAGTTTCTTATCGAACAGATAGCTCGACCTGATGCCCGATAAGCTTTGTACAACTTCATTCGAGCTTTTACTGCCAGCATGTAAACAAAAGCTCGTGCTCTTTGGCGTGCAATAAATAAGGAAGGATAGTCTAGCCAAATTAAAAATACTGCCTAAACGAAGATACCGTAGTCTTTGTATCATAGTTGCAACAGGTGATGTAGATATGTACATGGTGTGTAATGGTGTGCTGTGCTGTAGATATGAAAAAAGTAACTGGTCTTGCAAACATTTCAACTAACTGCAAAGCACTTATTGTACCTGGTTTCAGTAACTTGCTTGCTACTACGGATGATTAATATAAAAGCTGTATGGAAACTTTTTTGTTTGTACAAGCAGTATTGAGAAAGTATCGGTTGCTTGTGTCCATGGTAGTGGAGCTGTAAGAGGACTGTCAGATAACTTCACTATTGATGTACCGTGTATAGCACAAGCGAATCGTAAGCGACTGAGGCATTCGCCCATAAACGGAACATCATTCATATGGAGGTAGACCTGGTTAGAAATTGGACCCTTGAGTTCTTCATTGCTGTCGTTTCGTTACGACAGAGATGCATCTGTCGCCAGGCAAAGCTTCTCAATACGTGGCAAAACAAGTTATGCGCAAGTTCAATTTTCTGCTCCACACATCATTGGCAGAGATCAACTAATGCATCAAGTTTACAAGAATTGAGTTCACTGTTCGAGACAAGAGCTCGGATCCGTGCTGCTTTGGAGCAACCTGCTGCCGTATCAAAAACGTTAGATGATGGAGTTGATCTAGTCTGGGAATAATTTTGAGGCGCTGCCTCACCCGCCGTGCTCACCAGACTTCAATCCCTCCGACTTTGATGACATTTTCCCTATCATCAAGAAGTCCATGCGAGATCAGAGATTCAAGAGTGAAGAGGAAGTCAACAATCCTAGCAAATTCTCACACATCTAAATGGGTGGACCATTTCTTCACCCTCTTCACAGTGCTCTATACCCCCTTCAACATAACTTACTGCCATCACCCATCACATTTTCATTATAGCTTTTCAAAACATCGGTATCAGATTATCAGGAAAGAACGTAGAAGCCAACTTCGTCGATAGGATTGAGAACTGTATATCAGTTAATACCAACTCTTTTTCTAAGAATTTTCATATTGGCACCCTGTTCAATGAATTGAATTCACATTCATGCCATTGTCAAAATGGAAAATATAAATCATCTGATTAGTAGTCACGTCACTCACTGGGCAAATAAAAATGTGCATGATAAGCCAAGATGAAATAATATTATTTATTGAATGAGCATGGATTGCAAACAGTACATTCATTTTGACATGCACAATGTTTGAGACCAAAAATACAAATACCGTAGTTTCATAACCAATGCAAGCTCTGCCCTTTAGGTAGTGCTACACAAAATGATTTTCTCACTATATGTACGCAATATCAGCGTCGTTTGGAACTTCAGGGTACCAATGATAAAATCATACTTCTGCAGTTCTTGTTTAGAATAAGGTAATTTCGCTACTTTCCCAGAACTCTTATTATGTTTCAAGACAGCGCCAGCTGCCTCTTAGCCCTCGATCGATGGAATAAAACTTCAAACTTTTCGATAGGGGTAGCAGCAAAAATCTGAAAATGTTGCCGTCAATAAAGATATCAGTACTTTAAGCTTTGAAAATTACAGAAAGCCCTAGTTAGATAACGTTCAAAATGTTTAGATATCCGTTTGTGAGTATTTAATAATTATGTACATAAATACACACAGTGGCGGTTCGTGCAAATTGGGGCCGGACTCCACAAACAGTTTAAATTAAATAATGAGTATGTACAAGTTCTAAATTTTAACCTTTTCAATTATTCAGAACCTGAATTCAGCAGAAAAAGAACATTGTCCTCAAAATTGCATCCACACGAATGTCGAAGGGCAGGCATTTTCTAGCCCCACTCTGCCTTTAATTAATTTATAGCACGCAAGGAGTGATTGACGAACCGCGCAGTATCGTGTGTTTTCAATGCTAGAGAATGGCTGCAAACATGGGCCAGCTACGCCTATAGCCCAAGGGAAGTATTGAGGACCAGCACTGCACAGGGTGTGTAGTGCTGTCAAGCTCGTCTGTGACAGTATGCAGACCCGCAGCGCAAGCGCCCATGCAGTAAAATGCGACAACTATAGTTGCGCCAATTTATAGCTTCTCATCACTGAACCTTCGCTTGTGGGTAGGTTTCTTTAGGGATAACTTGCTAGTATCAGCGCGGTTTCTCTCTGGAATCTTGGACAGCATATATAACAGCATCTTTAAAGTTAGCAAAGTTATTTTATTTAGGCTCTGAAATGAACTAGGTAAGTTAGCCCACCCTCTCGAAAAGACACGAGCCGCTACCGTATATACTGTACGTATGCATATGGTAAAGCACCCAACTCCTCGCACATTCGGTCAGCGTAACTCGGTTGGGACTGGGTTCGACTGAATTGCGCGCTTCCCGGAATATTCCTGTCATTTCCTGAAAGATCATAGAATACGCGTGTAGGATGCAAAAAAAGTGGGTAATGGGGTAATCTTCATTTTAATTCAGTGTAGCATCAGCAGCAATTAACTGTTCTTTGACGCATGTACCGTCGGGGAAAAAACATGCGCTGTATATAATTACATGGAAAACTAGAGCACTCTGGAAGCGCACACCTTCGATAAGCAAGACAACGGCAACGAAAAAATCAAATTGGTTCTGAAACCATGATTTTCTTCGTATGCAAATCACAATTTAATCATTTGTGAGTTTTGACAGTCTTAACAGTTTCTGTCATTTTCTTGAAGATCCTTTCATAACTTTTGAATTATGCTGCTAACAAATTTTCTGACAAACATTAGTCAACGCACAAACAGACCAACCGATCCTCACCAAAATTCAATCATTTATGCTTTCAACATCCCAAAGTATTCCTGTAAATTTCATTGGTACTCAACTGTACCAATGCAGATCCACTCATATTATTTTGAGTTATTGTGCTAATAAGCCTTAAACCAAGCACAGCGACAACGGAACGAACCAACAGATCATCAGAAAAATTTGATCATCTACTCTTCGTAATAAACCTAGCAACTCGTGTGAATTTCATCAAAATCCACCCATACCTTTTTGAGTTATGACACTAAGAAAAAATAGGCAGATGACCAGATATTCACCAAGAGTTAATCCTCCGTTACTGTTAACGTGCCTAACAATCCTTGTAGATTTAGTAAAGATCCGTTCATAATTTTTTTAATTATCTTGGTAGGAGACAAACAAACGAACAGCCAAGCACGACAGAAACATAACCTCCTTGACGGAGGTAATTACTGAATGGCAGTAAGAGCAAATTATGGTAATAATATTGTTTAATATGATTGCAATTTATTCAACAAATAGCTGTAACTCATCGCATACTATAATATGCAATATTAGAGCTCATAACAGCATCAATTGCAAGATGAAATGCATCGTTTCTCTTAGAATCTGTCCCAATTTTAGAAGCTTACATATTTCACACAAGGTGCGGAATTCGGACAACTAGAACTTAAAATTTTAGCTTATGAAAGATTTCGTCAGAAGGATAGGAATGTGCGACAAAGTCTGGCTGAACGATACAATTTCACCCGCCGTATTATCCCGACCTGGCACCGTCAGACTTCCACTTGTTCGGCCCTCTGAAGGACGCATTACGTGGACCCTCGTACAAACACTATGTTCTTTCATTCCCCCTTCACGATCTTACACAGCCCACGGCTATACTCTTCTACAGTCACCACAATTGCATATCCTCACAATTCCCGCACTTTCAGAGCCCTCATTAACTACCTCCAAAGAGGTTTAACTGGCCTCCTTGATTTCTTCTATTCCCTCCTACAATACCTACAATATACACGTATGCAGATCTCAAACAATCACTGAGCATGTACACTCACCGCAACTGTACTCTATGCCACACTCTCCCTTGCCTTGCAAGCACAGTACTTGCACAATTTTACATTAACCACGTCTATGCATGCTTTCCTACATACACCAATACAGATCCTCACACAATCACTGTGCATGCACACTCACTACCCCTACACTCTATATGACACTCTCTGCCCACCTTTACACAATTACCACACCTGCTCACCTAACACACTCCCCTCACACACAGACAGACACAAGAGTATGCAGAGCAGCACTACCCATTGCTAAGTTTAACACGGTAGAGGAATACCAGTCTTCGTACGCTTACCGGAAGGATGGGTACTTTAAACGTATGTGAAGATAGCTATAGTCACTACTTCGTTACTATTTTGTAAAAACGGACTAGTTTGGACATTATCCATTTCAGCTGAACTGTAAGTGGGAGACCCCATGTACTTACACTGATTGCGCTCAGCAAGCCCTGTACTATCGGAAGTAGGTATAAGGTCTCTTCACAGTCTCGGAGTGCAAAGAACTATAATTGAATGCGCGACAGGTGAAAACATTTTTTATGATAATGTATTCCTTTGCAGTTCACATGAATCAATCTCAAATTGGCCATGGGCTATCAGTTCTAGAGACCTACTGTGCCGATCTGGCGCTTCTAAATGAAAGCTAATCTGCTCTGGGCACCTTTCGGGCCCTGACATTGGGCTTGTAGCTGGAGAAACTTTTTTAGTAAATAAAATTGATCGTTTATTCTTTTAGAAGACGCACTGCTTGACTCTTATTCAGTCTGTGCAATACTTGAATCGTATGATATTCATTTCGTATAGATTCCCCTATTAGAAGGAGATAGAATAGATGCATTAGAAATACGAAATTAGAATTAGAAATTTTAAAGACACAGCATATGTACTACTTGTCTGTTTGAACTCTGAACCATCTCCTTATTCACACACTAGCGTCAATAAACAATAAATATTCCAGTTCACTCCACACTTAATTCGTTACCATAACAGCAGCAAGGCAAGATATTCACTCACATACAACAGAAAACCAACTTTTCCCGCCAATTGATCAAAACTAGCCAAGCCTAGACTAAATTTACAGTAAGGTAAAAAATTCGTTTTTGCATCAGAGATGAATTTACCACAGTAACGAGCGAATTTTATTCAGCCGAAATCATGCTAGATTCTCTTTTTTACGAATTTGAATTTACAATGATATACTTAAATTACATACTCAATTCTGTTGCAGCAAAGTCTGCTGCCTACAGCAGCTGAAAAAATGGATATACTGGTACATCCCATTCAGTATGAAATATCATTGCAGTTTTCCTAGTATAGGCACCATACACACGATGACTATACGATTATTATTATTATCTGCTCGAAGGAGGTTATGTTTTCGTCAAATTACATCTTTTTGTCTGTCCGTTTATTCGTGTACCTGTCTGTAGACCAAAAAAGTTGTGGACGGATATATAGGAAATTCACAGGTATGTATGATATAAGGAACAGATGATATCTAATGATATACTAATCCGTAATATAAATAAAAGAGCCAAGGTTACGGAAGAAAACATAAGAACAGATGATTTAACTTTTGCAGACGACCCGTGCAGGCATTCATCCGTTTGTTTGTTTGTCTATTTTTTCTCAATACGATATCTCAAAAAGTTATAGACGGAATTGAATATAGAATTTGCAGGAGTTGTTAGGTATATCACGGAGAGTAAATGACATTTTTTGTGACGATCTGTTTTTTCCTTTATTTCTCTGTTTCTGTGTTTGGTTTCATACTAGTTAGCAGCAGAACTCAAAAAGTTATGAACGGATCTTCACGAAATTACAGAAGAAGGTATTACTATCAAAGGGCAAGAATGATTAAATTTTGGTATTGAGACAATGGAAATCATAGTTTCAGAACCAATTTGAGTTTCACATTGCCATTGTCTTGCATGGCGGAAGTATGCACTCTCAGAGTGCTCTAGTTATTTTGGTCTGCTCGTGGTCCCGTCCTTGCCCATTCTTTCTTTCTTTCAGCTACAGTATGTTCTACGCTTCCAGTTTTGGTTGGTGGAAAGATACCGTATCCATGATAAGGGCTGGAGAAGAAAAGTGTCGTTTTAGGTAGAAAATATTTTCACTTAATGTATCCAAAGCTTCAATCGTAATTACTTGAATGGGCAAAGATATAAATTTCCTCGTACTTATATAGTACACATACTAAGGTGCAGCAAATGTGTCCTTCTACCGATTCTTTTTCTGTCATTATGCGGTAGCTACCAACTCTGCCATGAACGATACATTGCACACTTGTTAACTCGGTTAACTCGACCAGTGTTGGCGCGAGCTCATACGTTAATAAAAAAATCGAAAAGCTTACTGATTCTTCATTTATACAGAGCCTTCCAAACCAAAACAAAAACAAAATTTTGGATGTGGTTGAAACTTGGTCTCTGTTCTATCTTGGACACAAGTTCTAATAATAATTGAGGGAAACAACTTTGGTTCACAAAATATGTCACAGGAGAAGTGTAGGAAGTCAGAAGCAACCCCCCCCCCCACAAAGCTGTTGCCCTTGTTCTGTATCAGAAAATTAAATAACTACAGTAACATCAAGTAAAGAAGTAAGAATTTGGAGTTTATTTATCGATGGAAGTATTGATTAGAGGGAAGACACTCTACTAGAAGGGAGACGATTAGACAGTAAGAAAAACGATGCTGCCCATAAGAACCGTCGATACGCAATGCAAGTGAGCTGCAACATGTACTCGAAACAAGAGAGAGAAAAGTGGCGGAATTGGAGAGGATTGCCCATTCCCAGCATTAGATACGTCATCATTACAAGAAGAGAGTCCTTACGTTTATCGCATTCAAGGAACCATTGTTGGCTCTTTTTCAACGATCAAATTTACTCTGATCTTATCCCCACTGAATATTATTCGTGACATACCGACTCAACTCTTTACAATTGCATACCTATACTGCATATTATGAAAGTTAATTAGAAGGCTATTTATCACAGATTACAGAAATAGACCTTTGCACGCACTTTGGAAGGACCCGATTTGAGTAGGTGTTACGTATGATGTAGTTATGATATAATTTCCCTATCAGAAATCATCGTAGGAAACAACTGTGATTATGGTCGAGCTTTGTTGCAAATCATTTTTAATCGCCGGTATTTAAGGGGTGCTTTCCAACCTCTACGGTTGGGCTAATTCCAAGGTTTCCAAAAATAATTAGGGAGGGAAAGTATTCCTTAATCAAGGATGTTTTTCAACCATGTTTCCATACGGTACTTACCCAACCTTCTGCCACCTGTATTCGCCAATAGCATTTCTCTCCCTATTCACATATATTGCAATCTGTAAATCATTTCGGATACAGAATTGCGTCTTCACTGGATGCCCGCTTTGAGTTGCTGATGATTAGTTGCTTATACAATAAAAAACTTTTATTCATACATGCGTGTTAGGCCTGCAGCTCAGAATGGTCAAAAGCTCTAAACTTCAGAACGATGCTAGAGCAGGAGCTTGAACCAGTCTGTTCAGTTAACACTCGTTTATATAGAACTTCTTTAACTCTAAGCTTAGAGGAAGTTACAATCTTATAGATGAATTTTGGCCGTACCCGTTGGCAGGGTATGTAAGGCTAACAATTACATAAAACTTGACATATTTTACATAGAGCTAATGGGAATATTTCTTGATGAAATTTCATGGACTTCAATTCAATAAACAAAAAAATGGATGGCAATATTTGATCGAAGATTGCAGTGCTATTTAACAAGAGATGCAACAAACAAATAAAAATAATAGGTAAATACACTAAAGTGGCAGATTGTTTAAAAGATCGGAAAACAATAGACAAAAATACCGCCAAGGCGATTAGCGGCGATACATACCCTTCAAGGTTGTGCAATTCATCGACAGGAAAGAAAAATCTGAAAAAGTGCAAGTTGTTCGAAATATAATATGCATTTTTAGACGTTTTGTATTCAAACTTGTCGTCACACAATATTATTTTTGGTCAATTGAGGTTTGAATTCTAGCCATGTCATAATCCATGGCCGTCCATACATTTTCTTCCCCAAATAATGAGAGGAATTCCACTCATGAACGTACGTGTCCGTGGAATTCAGTTGATAAACTACCATGGATATGGAAAGAATTCACCCTTAATCTTATGTGAGGAATTTCCCTGATAGTTCCCTTTGATTTGTGGTTGGAATGCCACTAAAAATTCTTTTTTGTCAGGAGAAACGCTGATATTTTTCTATATGTCAACCATTCTACTCATAATCATCGGTATTTCCGCCTAAAATTTCTGATTGGGTGACGGAAGGTATGAGAATTAACCTCAATACACAAATGGTGTTTATTTTTGATACACGAACCACTAGTCTACGCAATAACGTTATTTCATTAAGCTCTATGAGTAACCTCTGCCCTTGTATTTCGAAGAAAATTGAATTCGAATGCCTTAAGCACTATTACACTACATTTCAAAACTCTCTACACAGGAAAATAATCAGCACGGTAAATTGATTGCAGCAGAGATAGGCTGATGTGATGCATTCGTTAATTTTTAGGCATGAATTAAATGGGAAGCTTGATTATCTTTTTTTCCATAAGAGAATAAGAAAAGTAAATATTTTCAATCATAGTGTTGTCAATTTGGAAGTACTGAAACATAAATTTTGATAGGGAGAAGAACATATATGACTTTTGCTTATATAGTTGTTTTTTTCAAAGAGCTCCTGTTGATCAGAAAAACACGGCAAATGATTCTATAACACTATAGGTTCTGATACTGCAATATTGTAAACATTCTTGGCGTTGCATTCTTGTTGACGTCAATCACTCTGGGGGAAAAAAAAGTTAGCGTCTTAGCAGCGAAGCTACTTGACGCATTAAGCACACCTATGCTCCATGAATATAGAATCCAAGTCCTTATAAGATCTGCCTAATCATAACCCAAGCGTGCAAAGTTCAAGTGGTACGCAATCAATAAAGCTGAATGTTTTATCCAAATATCATCATGGCTGCCTGGGTCTTCAAAGCGCTATTGCATCTGATAAACAGAATTATCCAAACAAGCACCAGAACAAACGCTGCTACCTGTCAGCCACTTTGCTAAGCAACCAACGAATGCGTGACGGATGAACTGCCATTGTTTCTTTTACATTATATCCCCACAGCCTCGGGCGCCCTATCTTGAGCCAATTTATATTCAGAAGTCAGTGGAGCTAGTACCCCCAGGGTGTCAGCGACTGCTTCCCTTCATTATTATCCCTAATTTCATAGGTTTCGGCTGTCTATCATCCCCCTAAAGACGGGCAAAAAATGCCGTCTCGGAAGACATGCATCGGTTAAGGCACGGAAAAATTTTTATCGGGTGCCGTTCGAGGCTTTTGAGTTTGCAAGCGGGGCAGAAGTTACGCCGTGTGCCCGTCAAGGCTGAAGAATATAGATGATTTTTAAATGAAATGCGTTTTTCGTCAGCAAGCGAAGTCATTTAGCTGTGCATAATTTGCTGAAGGATATTTCAAGAAAAAAATTAGTCAGTCTCAGCTTAATGTAAAACTGGATTCCCAAGACAAAAGAATTCTTCCATGAGTTTTTGTTCTATAGCGAAAAATCTCAAAATCTTAAATTTTTAATTTTTACATGAAACTGCAAATTGTATGATTTTTATGAGAACACGCTCTACCAGTATTAGCTTTGACTTTAACAGTTTATTAGTGCTTTATAAGAGAGGAAGCATTTGGACTCTGTTAAAATTAATAATTGGGGTATTTTCTTCTAGAAAAATAGCAGGAGTTCTATGATACAAACAGAGCTCAGAGTTAATGCTTTAGTGGCAGTTATTTTCATGAGAAGTAATAAAAGCAAAGTGCGTTTCCTACACTCTTTAAAAAAAAATATTTTGCTATCAACGATTCTAAATCTCTCTTTGAACCTGTAGCACTTAAAACAGCGTATTGTGCAGAGTGTAATAAGTCTGTAACCAAATGTATCAAAACGTGTTAACTGCCATTTCATGGTTGTAAATACGTTATTACATAGAAAGCATTACAGTTTGTAGACAGCTCATGCAGAGGAATTATTTCTTAAAAAGTTTCTTCGACTCTCATATTATGTCTCTCGCAGTCTTTTACCTGTTTCGTCATCTATGACCAACTTTTTTTAGAAGCTGCAGATTTATCACTATTAAAATACAGCATCTGACTTTATTAATTTATAAAATTAACATAAAAATTAAAGTTACGTCTTTCTTCACCATCAGTACATACGTGTAAAGCATTTTTCACCATTATATCTACATAAATATTTTATACCTCCGCCCAGAGTACTCTCAAGCAACAGGAAAAATAAACTTGCAAATAATTAAGTGAAATCTTTTATCCTCACTTCACTTCTTATTATGGGCTCTTCATTAGCATAGGTGCATTAAGGTAGCCCTTACTAAGGCCAGCGATAATTTACCATTAACAAATTGGACTTCGTTATCGTCATTCCTGCTTTGTCTTCGGCACCACACCGCCTCTTTCGGAGATCACGAACTGGGCTGGAATCTGTGACGATAGTTCTGAAGAGAGCGGCTATTTAACATGGCTAACTATATTAAGTTTTGTTGCGTGCAGGAAGCTATTCAGTGAGACTTGTGGGCAAGTCCGGCACAACCTGGCTAAAGCTTTTTTTTTTTTTTAATTTTGTTGCAGGGAGCTATTTCAGAAGAGTAGGTTTTACACAAGCTGGCTAAAACTCAGTTAAACTTTGGAACAGGGAACTATTTCAGGAGGCTTTTTCCTAGGCTTTGCACTGTCTGCTTCATTTATTGTTTATAGAATGGAGCAGCTCTGTAAGAAACCGTTCTCTGAATACTTGTGTCTGACTTTCATGCATTGTATAAGTAATAAATTGATTAAATTTCGTTTTTCCAAGAGATACCTGGCCACCCAAAACAGCAATAAATGCAGTGGTTGTAAGACGAAACCAGGAGTGGCTAACCCTATTAACCAACAAAAACGTCGGTATCTCTTAGGAATAGCATCATTTAAAATGCCTCGTTTATGAAGTACGTTTGGCCTTTTACATCATTGCCTTCACCAATCCTTCATTGTGTTCTGTATATTGTTTAGCTCAGTCGGTAGCAAGATGTTTCCGTTCTTAGCTCTAACACCTTGTATCGCTCGCCGGTTCGATGCCCAGACAGGCAGTGAGCTCTTTGCAGATTTTGGTGTGCCGACTCGGCAGTTGTGTGTACACTGTGCATGTAGGGCGCTGTGGCGGAACTGCCTTCCTCAGAGATGAGGAGGTGGGAGGGTCTCGGGTTATTTGTTCCGTCCGTCAAATTGGCGCCATAATTCTTGGTGACCCGAGGTCGACTGCAACTACACTGACTCATCCGGGGCCAGTAAGCCTATACCGGCAGCACAAACCAGTGCATGTGGGTTTCCCAGGTGAGGGTGCGACCTAAGTTGACTTTACCTTTACCTTCACTACCGTAGATAATTTATACTGCACGTTAGAGCGGACGAATGAATCCTTGTCAGAATATCTTACGCCTCATGCGTCCAGGTTCCTGAGCGACTGTTCCGCAGGAAATGTTGAATTCAGTCACAGTCCTTGCTCATAAGATGAGTTTGTAGGGTTAGGTAGGTTCTCTATGCTTCTACAACTGCTTCTAGAGCTGGGCCGCCGGTGGCGACCCAAACCATGGGACTTCGACCTGCTCCCGTGTAGAGACCACAGATAGAACCCTCCGTACAATTCTTACTTACTTTTGTATTCTTCTCTAATTATTTTTCGTCTCTTAGACAGACTTTGCATCTAACCTTCTCGTACTTTAGTAGCGCACTTGGTAAAATAAAACTTCCTGCTGGAAAGCCGAAGTAAAATATTAATACTGATGCGGCATATATAACTGAGCCTCAGTGCTTGCATCACGTCGTATAACGTGGGTGCGGTGGTAAAACCAGGACTATGATAATAAAAGCTAGAAAAGCACTCTGAGAGCGCATGCTGAAATGTATTGCTGGTGTACTGGTGGTGGTTCGATTCTCGGAATAATGTGGTATAGATACAAACAATACAAAGGAGACTTTATTGAAGACTAAAGATTACAAATAGCGTAATAAAGAAGTAAAATGTGATCTGCTTCTTCAAATCAGTTTACAGTAAAACGAAACTCAAAAATAATAAAATGTGACATCATATATTACACATACCTTTCCACAAGCAATGCAACATTAGCAAAAATTTTAAATTAGTCCGGAAGCTGAGAATTCCTGCCATTATCACCAAAATTTGGCTATATTTGCCCTCTAAGATTTTGAACAATTCCTGAAAATTTCACGAAAATCCGTTCACAACTTTTTAAGTAATGTTTTCACAAATATAAACCAAAGATGGAGACAAACAAACAAACGGACTAATACATCATCACAAAACTTTGGTGAGTTTTTCTTCATAATATTCCCAAGAACAACAACTGCAAATTTCATGAAGTTTTATTCATAACTGTTTGAGCTATGCAACCAAGAAATGAATAGTAAACAAACAGCAAACGGTTATGCAGATTATCACCAAATTTTAATTATTTGCTCCTCCTAAAATAGCTAACAGTCCCTTTAAAATTCATATAGATCCCTTCAGAACTCTTTCAGTTATCTTGGTGACAGACAGAGACACAGACAAACTACGATAAAAACATAGCCTCCCTGCCGGAGGTAATCAAAACAATATAATAAATACCGCCGTTTCTTTATATGTTTAGTTATCTATATATTATATGTGTACGCATTGCATATTTATTCGTTTATTTACTTTTATATACATATCTATGTATCTTTCCTGACACGCTCTTAACGAAATAGATAAGTGAAAAATTGGCCATGTTGCAGATTTTGTACGTATGCAGCGTTTTCGTTAAAAACAATAAGCGAAAATAAGACCAGGTTGCAGAAGATAGTCAAACTGTGAATCTTTATCCTTATTATTCAATGCGCTTCTTGCTCAGCCAACTGTTAAATCGAAGAAGTGAAGGTATTTACAACTTCCAGTAGCGCTGCCTTGAAGTCTGATTTGTATTGCTAACTCTATATATTGAAACTACCTATATTTATACTTACACTCAGTTTACGACTTACAAACTGAGCATATGATCAAAAAAGCACAGTTGAAGCAATTTTTTTGGTGAAGTAGATACAGTAATTATTTGACGAAAGAGTTTTCGCCTGAGTACAAGAATTTCGATAAACGGGAGTTCTATCATGCCGTATAGAGGATACGTGAGAGAGGGGATTTAAATAACCGCAGGGATGCATCACTGCTTGGTGATATAAACTTACTTCATGTCATCTAAGAGAAGGATCCGCGTGCTTCTACAATGACTTGAAACAAAGAGCACTCATCTCTCATGACATTATAAGTTGACCACTGTGGCGTATCTTTCAGAAGTATATTAGAAACTAAAGTACGCTCAGCTCAGTGGTGAAGGGTCATCAAAATTTTTTCGCTTTTATTTTTGACAGCGTTGGCCAATCAATAATAATAATAGTAATAATAACACAATAAACGAGCAAGCATTTCCAATAGCCGAGTAGCGGCGTCTGTTACTCTTAAAAATTTATTAGTTGTATGCAGTATCCTGCTTCTGTTACTTTATTAAATATACGTAATATATACTATATATATATATATACACTAAATAGCTTCGATTAATGTTGATATGCTAATAACGGATTACATACCTGCAATTTATATTCTCGCACCAGTTTTCTCAAAGTAAAGATTCTGGTGTTTCACCTCAATGTGCCAAATTACATATGATACTTAAGACTCACTCCTTCATACCTCACACTTTATTCATGACTTGGTGATTCGCTGAAATTTCTATATGTTATTGGGCAGCTACATTAATCAGTTCCTGAAAGCCTTCCTTTTAATGAAGTTATTCCTTGCCTCGAATTTCTGCTAGGAGATGAAATAGTCTCGAGCAAATTGCAATACTGCGGTGCGTAATTACTGCAAGTGATCCTATATATCACGTAAAGAAAAGCCCTTAGTCAAATCAAAGCACCTGCTCTTTAGCTTCATTTGCGTGAACTGCCCGGTACTTGTGTGTAGAGAGCATCTAATAAAGAATCTAATTCATGTCAGATCTATGAGAGAACGATACCTGATCTTACCAGGAACTGGTACCTCACATGCATAACTTACGGTTAGAGCTCGGGAAAAAGCTGCTTGCAACTTCTTAACTTAATTTTCCATTTTATAAGTGAACGCCACTCCAATAAATACTCATATCGACATCTCACTTGTAGTACGGCTAACGTTTCTACGTCTTAATTGCATGTCTATATCGTTAATAAGTTAGGTATCTCTTACGTTCAACCGCCGTATTCTAAACTTACCTAGCCTAACCTAAGAAACAGTTTGAATATCCTCAGCCCTCGTGATATCTCTGACATAAAAAGAACTTAGTTCCAAAATGAAAAAAAAAAAACACCCTAGACTTCCATAGCCTAATTAAGTCTCAGTTGCTGCCACCATGCGGCAAAAAGCAAAACTTGCGCATGCTGTCGAGGAAATGTGAAATATTTAATACCGAAATATTTTTTGCGCTGACTTTTAAGCACGTGATATTTAAGGCTGAGCTGGAATTCCGTACTGCAGAAATGGCAAATTACGCCAGTATCAATTATCTCTGTCCTGGAGGACGTTCTAATAATTCGTTTTTATGCTGTAAAAAATCGTAATTGGGTACAAGAATTTGCTTCAAAGCTCTACTGATCCGTAGGAACTTTAAATACAAGACGTATTCCTCTTTTCAGCTGGATTTCACAAAAAAAGCGTATTGTTTTGTGTTGTTTGTTTCAGAAAAAAATGGTTTTAATCTCTCGTTAAATTTTTGGCGTATCTATAATGCCAATCGTTGGCACGCATACAAATTCCGTTGCAGCATAGTAGCTGCTGGAGAGTGAATAATTTTTCGTGTTACAGCAAAAAATGATATATCTGCCATTATCGTTCCTGACTTTTCATGCGAAAGTATCGAAGCTGGTATTAAAATCTGAAATATGCGGAATGACCCAAACTGTGGCTAAAATTGAACGGAGCCGTTAACAAATGCCGTATAATTTGAAATTGTCAGCAACATCCAAAATAAATATTTGCCCACTGTGAACTGTCAACGTCCAAGAAACGGGAGTTATTGTTTCGAGCTTTTGACAGTGCCCCTATTATATTAATCATATAATGCGGAAAAATATTGAAAAAAGTTACAAATGTTGGTATTCTATTGGTCTGTATGATTGGGCAGCAAAATTAAGCCTTTGAGGTTTAACTTGTCAGAATCTTCAGACAAGGATCCTGGCTTCAACTTATTGTTTCAAGTTTTAGGCGCTGACGTTACTCGATTACTTGCGAGACTTCCACGAATTTAGTCTTCACAGTAGAATGGCAATTTCAGCCACCTCATCATAATCAGCTGCTCCTAACATCTGCAACACTATTTAGAGTAACGAAGCTAATTAAGTTCCAGTCAGCATTTCCGATTAAGTCGAGTATCAAGTGGGACTGGCTTAGGTCAACTGTGACGACGAATGTTATTTTTGTCCGAAAGAACTGCTTAAGTTGAAACTAAACTTTATAATACGTGTGTCGATAAAGTAATTTAGTATGGTAGGGGCTTTAAAATTTAATATGCATTAGCATAACTGACACCGGCGAGTCCAACTAACCGCTGCTTAATTTATTACTCGGGGATGCAAACTCAGTAAAAAACAATTTATGCGTCGTACTTGGGGATACCAGGAGCATTACAGAAAAAAAAAGAGTTTTGCTTCACAATAGAAGTTTGTAACTGCATGCAAAGAGTCCGAAAAAAATCATTCCGTGCATTTTAAATTGACTACGAATAAGATAACAATAAATTTTGAATCACCTTGTTTCACAACTCACTCGACCAGGGATGGAATCAAATTTTGAAGCATTTTGAACTGCCTTATGAAGCAATTTTCTCCGGTCTACTATTGCTCAGGAGACCATGTTAGATGATCACAGACAGATTCTGTTGTTTTATCCAACTGTACTACTGTGCTTCCGAAGACTGGATAATATCACTTTGCTCAGGCAGCAAGAACTACGAAGATTGACTATAACAAAATGCTCAGTTAAGTACGTGTCAATAAAAATACAGTGCTAATTCGTTCGAACCACTACGTTCCTCGCGAAACGTGGAGCTCGAGCATACAAAATGTATAATCACTTCAAAATTATACCATGAAAGTTGTATGATAAAAATCTTGCATTCGTTATCAGGTTTCCCAGTACATTCATCATTGTATGTTCATCACATGGCAAATTCGCCGATCGATCGATTTATCACAAGGTAAATCCATCGACTGATGGATTCATCACAGGTTATATTCATCGCTTTGTAAATTCATCGAAACGAAAGTAGCTTTATTCATTTGCCAACATTAAAATTCGAATGAGTATCTTTGATACACTTCAACTACATACGTATAAGATCTCTCGGACCAAAACAATTAGTGATTTTTGCCTTTCGCATAGATTGTCGAAAGTTCAGCCAAAGAATTATAAAGTCCAGAAGACGTATTACCAAGAAGCTTCAATAGAGAGGAGGGAGCCAGGAACCTCGTCTGTGAAGCTCAAGAGGCGCTTATGGCTGCAGCCAGTCACCGTATGCTCCAATCGCATGTTTGTACATCGGTTTACTTCACTGGCATGTTTCCTCGGCCCTGCACTGTAGTCCTAATGGTTTGTCTGCTGCTCCCCGTAAAACTTGCTGCTCTCCAGTCACTTCCACCAATGAGATTCATGAACGCGTCTCACAGCCACAAAAGATCTGGTTGACTCGATGACGAATCTGTGAATGGGCCGCACTGCTCCTCCTACTCCTCTATTGAAGCTCCTCGCGTATTACTGACATTACAACCTCCTTGATTACTGAGAAAAGCCTTAAAATTATGAAACCTGGATGTCCACCATTTTCATCAATGAAAATGTGCATGATAGCAATCCCCGACAACATAATGTATATTGGAACTAATAGATATAGATAAGTGACAATGGCGGTAAAGTTAACAGGAGTGTAGGCAAGTTGCTCAGCGTGTTCTGGCAGGAACTCACTTTTTGTAGCTATGTAGCCAGGGAAAGGTTCTGCGAGCTGGTATGACTCATTGGTAGGATTCTTTTGACTATTGTGTTGGTCGTCAAGCGTTTGTTCTTCCTTCTATTCGTTCAATACCATACTCATTACAACAAATACAGTAGTGCACTCGTATTATAGTGCTGATTTTTAATTGCTATCACAAAACATCAATTTCAAGTATTTCGTTCCATTCTAACGGTAGGCTCTTATTTCTCACCCACGAATTTAGTTATTGCAATTTTTTTCAATTTATGACGTTTTGAGACAGTGACTTGCCATAACCTTGCCAAAAACTTGGGGCCACAGTTTTTCATGACATTCTGCCTGTGTCTTCTCTCTTCTTCTCTTGAGGCTCCCTGTCGTATTTACTAAGATTTTCACTATAGCGTAATAGATATCTACGTCCTTATTCTAGCACTCGTTTTTATACTCTAAGTTAATATATATTAGTAAAAAATTACATACTTAGGCTTGCATTTTGGAACCCGTCACTTTTTTCAACAGTAAGTAGCATAATTCAATTTTTCTAAAAAAAATTTGATACGCAGTTTAATCAAAGAACGGTACATCAAGCGTAGTTTATGACCAAAATGTACAGACTGAAACGTTCAGTTTACTGCAATCAACTTACTAGACAGTTTGCTCCTTATGTAATGAATTTATCAAAGGATAAATAAATCAACCGATGCAGTGGCCTAGAGATGAATTAACTGGGCAATGAATTTACCCAACAATGCATTTACCAGGCGCTGATTATGTATTTCGATGACTTTTACACCCACTAAATTTACCCTGCGTTGAATATACCGGGATGAATTTACCAGGTAATAAATATACCGGGATGCATTTACCGGTTCTGCATTCTCAGAAACACAAATATGCTAGACGGTTACTGCAGTGAGGCAGGCAGTGGTCGCTGCTCAAGATGTTCTGGAGTGCATATCCCCATTGCTCCACCGGACAACACCCTACCGAACAAGATTTTTTTTTGTACCGTACATCGCTGACTGGGCCGTGCAAACTGATCAGAGGTCCCATAGCAGCTGTAAATAACATTTCCTAAATGATCACGCCTTCACCATTAAATTCGAGAGTTTTTTCCAACACATGATAGCAACCTTTCACTTTGACCAAGCATCACGGGTGGTGACACCTCGAGCTTCACGAGTACTTACTTTACTGAGACTTCCCGAATTCTGTCAAGACAGAAACGAGCCGGTTTCATTATGAAGGTTCGATATTCTTTTTAAATTTCTCTCTTAAATATTTGATTCTCTGGAAATGGCAGAAATGCTAATTTCTGGGGTCTTAAGAGGGAATGTCAAGGTTTTCCAAGAGTAGAAATGGGATCTGTTCAGGTCGATGTAAAATCAGCTCGCCCTCAGTGCCGTCTGCCGAAAAGTATCCATTATATGCAGCGGCGGTCCTGTGGGCAGTTGCCACATGTGGTATTCGCCCCTCCATAAGTACAGTACAGGCCTTATATTGCACAGAAAAAACAAAGCTAAATGTGTTATTTGTATGCATGTTATTAGTAAAAGTTGTTAGATATATTATGGAGAGTAAATTTGCAAATTTGAGTGACGATTTGTCCAATTGTGGGTTATTTATTTCAGTATTTGATTTATGCTTGTCAACAATATAGCTTAATAATTTATCTACAGATCTTTATGAATTATTAAGGAATTGTTGGTAATGTTGATATACATGTATGATTAAATTTTGGTGATAATCGGTTGGGTCATTTGTGTGTTTGATTGTTTCTCTGAGTGTTTAGCTAAAAATATAACTCAGATAGTTTAGAATGGATCTTAAAAATTTCAGAAGCTGTTATTGCCGTGAAAAATAAAAAATGATAACATTTTGGGTTGACACAGAGAAGGTCATATTTGTGTGCTACGCCGTTAAAAAATATATATATATAGTGTCAGAAAATCTATACACTGCCTTCCTGCTACATGCGAATCAGTTCAAAGCTAAATTTGTGCATGTACAAATGGAGAACGGGGACCACTGTTTCCTTTTATGACAGAAAATATGTTCCAATGTAATCTGCCACATGTGCGTGGGAGACATTGCCAGCACACCCTATCGCGTTGCTTCTCTTATTTACAGAAATTTTCAGAAAATCTGTTGTAATTACTGTTGAAGTTAGCTGTGTTTTACTGCAGTATTATTATGAAAACGTACCTACCAGAAAACACAGTTGGAGAAGTAAAAATGGGTTATGAAACGTTTTCCATTCTATATGATGTAAATAGATTAAATATATCCGAATTGAATTTAGGCGGTCATTCTCGCTAATTTGTCTTTCTTCTCCCGGAGTGCCTACAGACAAAGAAGCTGAGTAGAGCACTCTCAGAGCGCATACCTCAGCCAAGCAAAGTAACATTAACGTAAAATACAACTCGGTACTGAAACTATGATTTTCTTTTGAACCGCACCAAAATTTAGTCATTTATGCTTTTTGACAATTATAACAGCTTCTGTAATTTTCTTGAAGATCCGTTCTAGGCTTTTGAGTCATTTTCTAGCGAACACTCTGACAAACACTAATCAAAACCAGGAAAGGCTGAACTGATTATCAACAAAATTAAACTAAATATGTCTTACATTGCTCCTAAAAAGTTCTGTGATTAAATAAAAACCGCTACTACGTTGGGAGTTATTATCATGACAAACATAAGATCAACCCTGTAAATTAAAAAACATGTTCATAACTTTTCGAGTTATAGTTTGACAGACAAAAAAAAAATGGTCGTTAGAAAACTCGACAAAACTAGAGCACTCCCAGAGCTGATACCTCCGCGAAGCAAGGAAACGGTAATTAAAAAATTAAAATTGGTTTTGAACTTCAATTCCAGATCTATTAACGCCAAAATCTAATCATTTGTGACTTTTAACTGTAATAGCAGCTTCTGTAATTTTCTTGAAAATCTCTTTATAATTAATTGAGTTAACCTGATAACAAATATTCTGACGAACATTAGTCAAACAAAGAGATCAACAGATCTATACAACAATTCAGTCAATACGATTAATGTTTTTCAGTACTTTTCATAATTTGTGCTAATTTCATATAGAACTGTTTATAACTTGAGCTACTTTTCTAGCAAACGTAAAACCCAACTCAGAGACAAAAAATCGAAAGAACAAACAGATCATTACAAAGATTTGGCTATTGTTGCTTAGACAAAATATTAAAAAAAAAAAAAAAAAAAACGGACTGACCGATCTTTACCAAAATTTCATAATCTTTTCGCTCTAACATTTCTAACAATCCTTGCAAATTTTGTAAAAATTAATTCGTAAATTTTTCAATTATCTAGGTGACAGACAAACACACAAACTCAACGAAAACATAACCTCCTTGGCGGAGGTAATTAGTCACCAGGTGATGTAACCCCATGAGTTATTGGCCGTCACAATTTACAGTATCGAATACTGGCCATTTATTGTGTACCAAATAGATGTGGATCAATATAGATATACTTGTACACTAGAGCACTCTGAGAGCTCATACCTCCGCCAAGCAAGAGAACTTTAACCAAAATTGAAAATGGTTCTGAAACTATAAGGCCCTCTGCATGTTATCTGTACCTTCTAACATGACATGACCGACCCATAAAAATTGACTATGTAATTCCACATATTATTAAATCAGATTTTCACTTGTTTCATTTTTTAGAGCACAAAAAATTAAAAAATTATCGCGAGGTTAAAACGTGTTTAATTCTTTTATTTCTTCAAAAGATGTTGCTCGTGTGAGAGGGGAAATGAAAAGCTCCTAAGTAGATATATAGAGGTTAAATCTTATGATCGTGACTATTGTGTCGAGCGATAAAGATTTTTCAATATTATGTAATTCAATTAATATTCCTATCATTAAGGGACAGGACTTTCCGGTACCCATAATCATTCCCTTGCAATGATCTGAAAAAGAAAAGGTGCTTCAAGAACAACATTTTAAAACAGCTTCCTTACATAATCTCTCTAAAAACTAGAGCCCTCTGAATGCGCATACCTCCGCCAAGCAAGGCAACGGTAACGAAAAATTCAATTTGGCTTTGAAACCATATTTTTCTTGGTATCAACTCCAAAATCTAATCATTTGAGCCCTTTGATGGTAGTAACAGTTTATGCAATTTTTGTGGAGATCCATTCATTGTATTTTGAATTATGCTGCTAACAAACTATATGACAAACATGGGTCAAACATATAAACGAACAAACCCATCTGCACCAGAATTTTATCATTCATGTATTTAACATTAATAAATAACACCTCATATAAATTTCATAAAAATCTATTCATAATTTTTTTTAATTTATTGTGCTAGCAAGAATAGAATTAGAAACAGTCACCAACGAACAAACAGATCATCATTTAGTCATTTACTCCTCGTAATATACCTAACAATTTGTGCAAATATCATAAAAATCCGTCCATAACTTTTCGAGTTATGGCGTTAAGAAAAAAGAGGCAGACAAACAAACAAACGGATGGACGGATCTTTATCATAAGGTAATTATCTGTTCCTCCAAACATACATTATAATCCCTGTATATTTCGTCATAATCCGTCGATAACCTTTTGAGTTAACTTAGTGACAGACAAACACACAAACAGACAGACAAACAAAGAGACATACAAACCTGACGAAAACATAACCTCCTTGGCGGAAGTAATTAGAGTGCTCAGAGAGTATATCTCCGCCAAGCAAGGCAACGGTAACGAAATATTCAAGTTAGTTTACAAACCATTATTTCAATTGTATCTATATGAAATCACAGAGAAAGAAACAAGGGACTTACAGTGTGTCGATAGAGAGTGGAACCCATGCACGAGGGTGTTCCCCAATCTCATGGGAAAAGCAACTCAGGGAAGACGAGAAGGAACAGGAAACTGTCATCTGTAGAAGTCTGAAAAAATTAAAATTGGTTCGGAAACCATGATTTTCTTTGCCTCTACACCAAAACCCAATAATTTGTGCCTTTTGTTATTATTAACAATTTCTGCAATTTCATTGAAGATCCGTGCGTTATGTTTCAAACAAACAGTATGGCAAACACAAGTCAAACAAACGGACCAGCCGATAATCACCAAAATTTAATCTTTGATGTCTTTTCACAGTACTGATAACGCCTGTTAATTTCATAAGTATCCATCCATAAATGTCTTAGTTATTATGCAAACCAGCATAAAATCAAAGAGCGACACACAAACGAAAAAATAAATAAATAGATCAACCCCAAAATTTGGTCATTTACTCTTCGTAATATGCCTAACAACTCAGGCAAACATCATGAAAATCCGACCATAACTTTTGAGTTCTAGCCATGAGAAAAAAAAGGCAGAGAGACAAACAAACGGATGAACGGATTTTCACCAGAAGTTAATCATCTATTACCGTTAACATTCCTAACAATCCCTTTAAATTCCGTATAGGTCCGTATATAAGCTTTTAGAGTATTCTTGGTGATAGACAAAGAGACAGACAACGTGCAGACAGAATGAGACACAGGCAAAACATAACCTCCTTTTCGAAGATAATAAATATACCGTATTATTCCACCAATTCATTCATTGTATCCTTCATTATGTCTTTCATGTCGTCTTTCGTTACTTCATACCTTGATCCTTTGCTACGTTGGGCGATAATTTTTTTATTATTATTATTATTTTATTTTATTCGTGTCTTCTTTCATGACTTACTTCAGCACTTTTTTCAGCTTCAGAACTGATGGCTTATTACAGTTGAGGGGATCTCCGAAACCAAACCACAACATTCCCTCAAGGGTACCGGCTTACTTCCGACAGGAATTTCTCCATGGCACCAGCAGAGCTTTCATTAGCGCCAAGTTATAGCCAAAGTGCAGCTACGCAACAGACATTGAAATGTTACGAAATTATCTATAAACTAAACCGAAATTTATGAGTTACATAGATCTACCGCAAAAAATTGGTAAAGTTTTATTTTACAAGACATAAGTTAATTATGATGCGCTGGATACGAAATGAGTTATTGGCCGTCACGATATGTTGAATACAAGCCATTTAGTGTGTATTCAAAACGGTGCTGTTCAATATATATACTGTATATATATATATCTACACTTATACACTAAAGCACTCTGAGAGCGCATACTTCCGCCAAGCAAGGAAACATTTACCAGAAGTTGAAATTGGTGCTGAAACTATGAGGCCCCTGTATAAGCACCAAAATATGGTTGTTTGTGCCTTCTTACTTGACATTACCGACCACTAACAATAACTATGTAATTTCAGACTTGGCTTCATCACTTTTTTCAATTATTTCGTTCTTTATAGCAATTCTTCAGCGGAAAAAATTTAAAAAATGATCATGAGATTAAAAACTAGTGTAATTCTTCTATTTCTTTCAAATATGTTACTCTTTGTGGTCATATCTAATGATTGTGACTATTTTGTTGAGCAATACAGATTTTCAAAAGTATTTACTTCAGTTATTATTCCTATCAAAAATTGGACAGGACTTTCCGGTACCCATAATAGTTTCTTAATATTATTCTGAAAAAAAAATGTGCTTCAAGAACAGCATTTTAAAACATATTCCTCACATAGTCTGACTCTGCGCTAAAGCGCTCTGAGAGCACATGCCTCCGCTAAGCAAGGCAACGGTAACGAAATATTCAAATTGGTTTTGAAACTATTATTTCCCTCATATAAACAACAAAAATCTAATCCTTTGTGCCTTTTGACAGCAATAACAGCTTCTGCAATTTTCATGAAGATCCGCTCATAACTTTTTGGGTTCTGCGGCTAACAAACATTTCACACAGGGAGAAAGAAGGGACTACTGTATGTCATTTCTTCGCGGTCATTTTTGACAGCTTGGCCACTCAATTATGTACAGCCACTAGACATAAGTATTTGCACAACTCTAATTTTGTATGTATTTTAAAGAAATTAGAAACTGCTCTAGGATAGTTAATACAGGAAGTTTATATAACATATATATAATAGAATATTTAATATCTATTTAGGTTAGTTAGTAATATTTATTTAAGTCAAATGTGCACTTATAACAAGAAAATTTATCACAAGCAAAAGTAATGAGGGACAAAAGTATTTGATCAAAAAATTACACAGTACTTGGTGGCGTGACCTTTATTGGCAATTACAGCACGGAGACGATTGTTATAGTCGGAAATTAACTTTTCACATTCACATGATGGTATTTTTTTCCATTCTTCCATGCAGATAACCTTTAATTCAGTAAGGTTTTTGGGATACCATTTGTGGACACAGATTTAAAAAGACGGCACAAATTTTCTATTGGATTACGGTCCGGTGATTGGCTAGGCCATGGAAGAACGTTTAATTTCTTGTTTTGCAACCAATCTTTCTTTAAATTCGCAGCATGCTTGGGGTTGTTTTCTTGTTGGAAGGTCCACCTGCGCCGTCCGTAGAGTTTTTTGGCGCTTGGAAGCTTCTTCTTCTCTAATATCTCCCTGTACATGAAACTATTCATCTTGCCATGAATGATATGAAGATCCCCAACACCATGGGCAGTAAAGCAACCCCTCATCATGATGCTGCCCCTCCATGCTTCACGGGGGGATGGTGTTCTTGTGTCATAGGCAGTACTACGTTTCCTCCATACATGCCAAGCTTCGTTTCAGTCAAAAAGTTCTATTTTAGTTTCGTCAGACCATATAACCCCTTTCCAAAACTCATTTCCTTTGTCCAGGTGGTCTTTCTCAACTGTTATCGGCTCTTGACATGTTTTGCTTTAAGAAGAGGAGTTTTGCGAGGAGTGTAAGAATGAATGCCGGTACGGTTCAATTCCATAACAATAGTTTCTTGCTGACATGCAGTCCCTGAGACGGCAGTTCACTCTGAAGGTCAGCACGAGTTGTCATGGGGTCATAAGTCACCTTATGTGGCATGTAGCGCCGAGGACGACCCATGATCTTACGCGGAGCTCCAGCTCTTGGCAGGTTGGAGACCGCCCCAGTCACTTGATGCTTGTGGACTATTGCTCCAACCGTTGAAAAAGAAACATTGACACGTTCTGCTATTACTCTATAAGTTAGTCCCTCACTACGAAGTTGAATTATCCGTTTACGAGTAGCTTCAGGGATTTCTTCAACTTTGGGCATTGTAGTGAGTGTGTGCCCGACTTCAGCTAGATCTAGAAAAGTAATAATTGCCTCGGCTGTGGTTTGTTTACATTTCATTTGTTTTGAGACGTTTCGTGTACGTTCTAGAATAATATCCAAACTAATTTATTCAAACTATACAATCAAATATCAAAGATTCAACATGATATTTATTTTGGTCCAATATTTTGTCCCTCATTACTTTTACTTGTGTTAAATTTTCTTGTTATAAGTGCACATATGACTGTTCTGCTTAAATATTCTATTATATGTATGTTATATGAACTTCCTGTATTAATTATCCTAGAGCGATCCCAAAATTTTTTAAAGTACATAAAAAATGGAGTTGTGCAAATGCTTATGTCTAGGCACTGTATATACAATCATTAATCTATATTGAATATCTAAATTTGTATGAAGCTCTGTCGCTCCACTACGCAATAAAGGTATCGTGACATGTATACTGCGGAGGACTTCTTTCTAGGGGACAAACTTTTCCTATGAAATCTTAAAACAATGCCAGCATTAGAACGATACAAACAACTTTCATTGCTAAGATAATGTGGAAGTAGCAGAGCTGCAGTAGCAAGTTTCTGAAATTCAAAAGATGCTAAATTTTAAATTTCTTCTTTAGTGCTGCAAAAAAAATTAATTCCAAATTGAAGCAAAGTAATTTGCAGTTCTACATATATGTAGTGCGAGAAGATAAACGGAAATGGATAACAAAAGAGACAGTTTCATGACCTTAAAAACGACAATATAAATCTAAGACTTGTTAGCAACATCAAACGTTGGAAACACTGTATAGTAACCGAACCCTCTCTTGCCATATAATATTGTAAGTGTAATCCCGATTGGAAACTTGCGGCGAGTAGCCTTTGCTAGCTAGTCAGTTTGCCCAGGAATCCTATCGTCATAATTTCAAAAGATTATAAAATTCAGCAAAATGGCCTATGCTATTAATCCATTAAGAAACTTGCTTCAAAGCAACGGGTGAGTTTCACTGTTGGTGCTTTTGCAGTCGAGCCAAGAAAATTGGATGAATTACCCATAGTGGCGCTAAATTTGACACGATGTTATCTGAACGGGCACTCGAGCAATATTAAGACAACTAGTTTATTAGGACGAGCCAATTACGATACATAGAGCTCATGTAGCCATGATACGGGATCGGTTGAGTACATGAAAAGGTAGAGCGATTGGAGAGGCTTCTCTGGTGCACCGCATGCAGTATTTTTAACAATTGCCGTAGGACGTTGTCTGCACTCCTAAAGTTATTAGCATTTACGCTGAAAATATAAGTCTACCCATCTCTGCACTGACTTTAAAAAATAAGCTAAAACCGTTAACGTTTGAGTTTGTTGAAGATAAGTTTCCAAATGAATAGCTCCATTTAGGTATAACGTCACCAAATG
>LQNS02007216.1:15853736-15867346 GCA_001587735.2 Parhyale hawaiensis
GATGCTTCTAACTGATATTGTTTTACGAGTCAATTCATGCACAGTTATTTTTATGTCACGATTAAGCAAGCTTGGTGATGCAAGGAGCGCTTTGCACCTCGAGCTCGTATGTTTTACATATTAGTGAAGAAAATCATACCATGAAAGTTGTATGATAAAAATCTTGCATTCATTATCTCCTCGACCACTGTGAAATATTCACTCTATAGTTCTATAGTCTTCAAAGGAATCATAATTTTTAATTGGTATAAATTTCATTATTATTTTAGGGAGGGAAAAGTACAAAAGTAGAGATCCAGCAGCGGGATTTTATTCCATGCTCTGGAACTGCCGGTCACAATGTGTCATTGTGTTTATTAACTTCTCCCCAATTGCATCATCAAGAATTTTCCACACTGAGATTCAGGTCTGGACTTTGAGCTGGCCAAGACATAAGATAGGCATTTTCAGGTTTGACAGTACATTCATCATTGTATGTTCATCACATGGCAAATTCACCGACCGATCTATTCATCACATGGTAAATCCATCGACTGATGAATTCATCACAGGTTATTTTCATCTCTTTGTAAATTCATCGAAATGAACGTAGCTTTATTCATTTGCTAACTTTAAAATTCGAATGAGTATCTTTGATACATTTCAACTATATACACATTAGATCTCTCGGACCAAAATAATTATTGTTTGTTGCCTTCCGCATAGAACGTCGAAAGCTTAGCAAAAAAAACTCTTAAGTCCAGAAGACGTATTACTACGAAGCTTAAATAAAGAGGAGGGAACCAGGAGCCTCGTCCGAGAAGCTCAAGAGTCACTTGTGGCTGCAACCAGTCGCCGTATGCACCAATAGCATATCAGTAAAGAGTCGGGTATGGCTGCAGCAACTCACCGTATGCACCAGTCGCATATCTGTACATCGGTTTGTCTGCTGCTCCCCCGTAAAACTCACCGCTCCCCAGTCACTTCCACCCATGAGAGTGTTCGTTCGTTCGTTTGTCACTGTTTTTATTTCATGCTTGTTAGCACAATAAATAAAAAAAAATTATGAATGTATCTTAATGAAATTTATAGGGGTTGTTAGTAACGTTAAAAGACATTAATGATTAAATCTTGGTGCAGATCGGTTTGTTTGTTTGTATGTTTGACTGAAGTTTGTCATAACTATTGTTAGCAGTATAACTCAAAAAGTTACGAACGGATCTTAAAAAAAATTGCACAAGCTGTTATTCCTATTAAAAGGCACAAGTGATTAGATTTTGAAGTTTTACAAAGAAAATTATGGTTTCAGAGAAAATTTGAATTTTTTGCTACCGTTGCCTCGCTTGGCGGAGGTATGCGCTCTCAGAGTGCTTTCGTTAAATTTTGGTGACGATCGGTTGGGCCGTTTGTGTGTTTGATAGTTTCTGTGATTGTTTACCAGAAAAATAACTCAGACGGTTTAGAATGGATCTTAAAAAAAATACAGAAGCTGTTATTGCCGTGAAAAATACAGAGGAGGTGATATTTGTGTGCTACGCCGTTGAAAAAAACAATGGTGTCAAAAATTCTATGCACTGTGCTCCTGCTATATGCGAATCAGTTTAGTGCTAAATTTGTGCATATACGAATGGAGAATTGGGACCACTGTTTCCTTTTATGCCAGAAATTTTTTCCTATGAAATCTGCCACTTGTGCGCGGGAGACATTGCCAGCACACAGTATCGCGTTGTTTTTTTTTATTTTTATTTACAGCGATTTTCATATAACCTGTTGTAATTACTGTTGTAGTTAGCTGTGCTTTATTGCAGTATTATTATGAAAACGTACCAGATAACCCAGTTGGAGGAGTAAAAATGGGTGATGAAACGTTTTCCACTCTATACGATGTAAATAGAATAAATATATCTGAATTCAGTTTAGGCGGTCTTTCTCGCTTCTTACTCTTTCTTCTCCTAGAGTGCCCACAGACCAAGAAGCTGAGTAGAGCACTCTGAGAGCGCATGCCTCAGCCAAGCAAAGCAACATTAACGTAAAATTCAACTTGGTACTGAAACAATGATTTCCTTTTGATCAGCACCAAAATTTAGTCATTCATGCTTTTTGACAATTATAACAGCTTCTGTAATTTTCTTGAAAATCCGTTCTAAGCTTCTGAGTTATTTTGCTGGGAAACACTCTGACAAAAACTAATCAAACCCAGAAAAGGCCGAACCGATTATCAACAAAATTAGATCAATTATGTCCTATATTGCTTCTAAAAAGACCTGTGATTTAATTGAAAAACGCTACTAACGTTGGGAGTTATTATCGTGACAAACATAAGATCAACACTGTAAATTAAAATATACATATATGTTCATAACTTTTTGAGTTATGGCTTGACAGACAAAGAGATCGATGGAAAACTCGACAAAACTGGAGCACACTGAAAGTGCATACCCCCGCGAAGCAAGGAAACGGTAATTAAAAACTTAAAATTAGTTTGAATTTTAATTCCAGCTGTATTAACGCCAAAATCTAATCATTTGTGACTAAACTGTAATAACAGCTTCTGTAAGCTTGGAAATTTGTTCATAACTTTTTGAGTTAACCTGCTAACAAATATTCTGACGAATATCAAACAAACAGACTAACAGATCTATACAACGAGTCAATCAATATCGTTAATGTTTTTCAATACTTTTTATAATTCATATAGAGCCGTTTATAATTTGAGTTACTTTCCAAGCAAACGTAAAATCCAACTCAGAGACAAATAAACGAAAGAACAAACAGATCAATACAGAGATTTGGCTGTTGTTGCCAAGACAAAATATTCAAACAAATAAACGGACTGACCGATCTTTACCAACAGTTCATAATCTGTTCCTTCTAACATGCCGAAAGTTCCACCTGTAGGAACTTCTCTTGTAGTGACAACAGTTACAAGAAAAACTGCGAAGCCCTTAATTTCATTTAACATAATATCTAGTTATGCGCAATGAAATTCAAGTTAATGGCTAAGCGCAAAGCTAAGTCTCATGTTGATTTTTCACGTGATGACATTTGATGATAATCGCTTCCGTTAGTCTCGAGCTTTTTGTGACAAATTTGTAGAAGAAAGCAATAAGCGAAAATTCACTGAGGCTCCCTCTTAAGCCAGACACCTGCCGCCAGAAGGCTTCAACTACTAGAACCGCTTGCTATCACCATAAATACAGATAATCAAAGCTGGCAAGAATGGTTATCTGCATTAAAATATTACAAAATCAACTTCTTGAGTGGTGCTGTATTGAATAGCATGCATATGACCATATTCGACTAGGTAACTACTGAAATTAAACTTTTCAGGCTTGACTTGTCCAAAATTTCAGACAGAAGCTCTGGCTTTGCAACTCTAAATCGGAGCTTCAGGAGTAAAAAGCAACTCGAATATATCAAGCAGGCTAAAAATTCCATTTTACGGAGTAAGATTGAATTTCTGGAAGTCTCAATGCTAATCGTTCTAGCGTCAACGTCTGAAACTCAAATCAACTAGTTGAAACGAGCGCACCTGCCTAAGGTGTCGAACAAGTCAAGCCTCCAAGGCATAATTTTGGAGCCCAGTCGAAATTGTCTAAGACTCGTTCTTTTATTCACCTTTCATTTCTACTGTATCTTCTTCACCTGGATTTTTACGTAAAATTTACCGCAAATCAAAGAATTCCCTTGAAGAACGTGCAGGAAAACTTTCAAAAATGTCGGGAAGATAATATATGAAGTTTTATTTTTAAATTTTCACTTTCTACTTTTGCTCAACCGGGGAACTCCCGCTTACGAAGCCGATACTATAGCACCGAGTAATGCAATCGCACTGAGTGCTCGTCGCATTGCCTCACTACTGAGCTAGCCATTCATGCATAGAAGGGAGCTCATCCGCGTACTCTAATGTTGTGTGATCCTGAGTAGTCATACAGGTGTTGGTCCCAACAGCCCAGCCCCTAGAGTTGTATAAGAAGAGAGCTCATTCGTATACCCTTGGGTTTAATGTAAGACAGTAGTAGAGATCAAGTACGCCAGGACTTGAACCGGGAACCTTCAGTTCACTACTTTGACACTCGTGTATATACTGTACATGTATATCAAACAATATAATAATCACCATCGTGTGTATATGTGTTTATATATTTGTCTGTTTCATGTCACGCCCGGAAAGAAATAGGCGAAAAATAGGCCAGGTTACAGAGTTTGTAATTAGGATACGCTTTCATTGAGATCGATGACCAGGTTGGAGAAGATGGCAGAAATGGGATCCTTATTCCTTTATCTGAATGCACGTCTTGCTTCAAACACTTTCTAAAATCGAAAGAATGAAAATATTTACAGCTCCTTACAGCGCTTGTATGGAGTCTGATTTTTGTAACTTTCTCCATACATCAAAACATATGTTTGCTCTCAGTTCACGACGCATAAATGTAGTAGAAAATCAACGAAGCCCACACGAAGCGATGATTTTTCTCGGGCAGTAGACACAATTATTTCTTTCAGCTTCCGGCCTTCCCTTGACGGATCAGTATTCGCTGGGCACAAAACCTTCGATCTACTGAAGGCCTATTCAGTAGCCAAGATATGCGGTGGAAAATTTAGCTAAATTCAGCAAAGCTTTGCTGCTTGCTAATATAATTTTTTTTTTCGCATGTCACTTAAGGCGGGGTATGATTGTGCTTCTTAGATGAATTGAAAGCGAGAGAGTATTTATCTACTTATCTCTTATGACACTTTGGGTCGGCTGTTGTATCGGATCCTTCAAAACCATATTAGTAGCAACAGCAAGTTAAATGAAGAAAGGTTTTCACAAATTCTTCTGTCATTTTTGACAGCTTGGAACAGCTTGACACTATGCAATAACGTATCGTGACATGTACACCGGGGAGGACGTTTCTCTAGGGGACCTAAACATTCCCTTGGAAATCATAAAACCATTCCAGCAATAGAACGATACAAACAACTTATATTGCTAAGATGATGTGGAAATAGCAGAGCTGCAGTAGCAAGTTTCTGAAATTCAAAGGATGCTAAATTTTAAACTTTCGTCTTTAGTGCTGCAAAAAAAAAAGATTCAATTCGAAATTGAAGCGAAGCAATTTGCAATTCTATATATATATGTAGTGTGATCAGATAAACGGAAACTGATAACAAAAGAGAAAGTTACATGACCTTAAAAACGACAATATAAATCTAAGACTTATTAGCAACGTCAAACGTTGGAAATACTGTATAGTAACCGAACCCTCTCTTGCCATTTGATATTGTAAGTGTAATGTAATGGTCCGAACTTTCTGCGATCGAGGTTCGAAATCCTTTTTCTTAACCTCCCTCGCCGGAGGTTTCTTCTGGGGTAAGATGCGGTAACATTCCTTTCTCCTTATATGATCCATTGTGGTAGGAGCAATGTGTGTCGTACAAATTTTTTCGTAGTATTTTCTCCCATGGCCATGACCGCTGTTCTTGGCAGACAGTTCATGCATAAATTCTGAGATCCAACGTCATTCGTTTCATTTTTTTATTCTTTGTCGTAATTTCATAGAAGGCAATTTGTTAGAAATACATAGACGAGCCGTACAGCACCTTTATTGGGGCACTTAGATCGGGCTATGGACTTCTCGAGTACTAACAGATCTATGTGGAAGCGGCCGCCTTGTGGAACAGGGCCAAATTTCAAGCAACGTGCTGCGTGTCTCTTCTCTCTACCCTCTTTGAATCGCAGGGTGTAGTGTTTGGCGAGAGCCGAGCTGATGCGTAGTCCATTGTACCTATTCTCTTTGCTTGAAATTTATTTTCTCCTTTATTTTCTCCCTTATTTTCTCTTATTTTCTACCTTCGTATATCCCCTTGTCAGTTATACCCTTGTCAGTTATACCCTTGTCATGCACGGTTAGGTCCCGTGGTTAGTACATAGCTTGCTCCCTCTTTCGTCTCGTTATCGTTCTCCTCGGTCAAAAGTATTTAGCGCGTGTCAGTTGCTCACCATAACCTCTTTCTTGCAACCACGGGTTTTGTTGGCAGTGTTGCACAATCTTCTTATTTTTTCACGAGAGTAACTTTTGCTGGTGCTTGCAATTACTGGACACCTGTTATTTATTTCCGCAGTATTATTTCGTAAATTGTCGTATTATCTGAAGTTGTCCTAGATTATCTTTTGATTTAACGTACTTACGGCATTACCTGCCAGCGTCAGGTATTAACTTAATTTATAGTGACCTGAGCATTATGGAGCTGGTAAGTGCTTTTCTAATTGTAAGTAAACTCAATTGCAAATTTTTCTGTTTAGCTAATTTCATTTGTAGTTTCCGTGATAGGCTGATTTTCTATGAATTTACCATATATATATGCTACGCAAAAACGTGTTACTGAGATAGTTCCATCTATTTTTTTTATTTAACTCTATAAATACAGAGTTGCGCTGCCTCAGGTAGTTTCTGGCCGGTGGGAGTTGTTGGGTAGCTTCGCCCATCTTGTTAAGAGGAGCAGCGTCCCCGGGGGTCTGTATAGGTAACCTTAGCCATTAGCTAGGCTTCCGGGACGTCTGTCGTTCGTACCCACTTTGCCTCCTTCCGGAGTTCATACTCCTGCTGATTTTTCTTCCCTCTTTCCTTCCTCTTCTTTCCCGATTTGTTGTTCCGTGCGCATCGACTCATCTTCGTGCACGAGTTCTACGTGTTGTCGACATACTATAGGTTCTTTCCTTTCCTTCTCTTGAATCACCAGAATTGGTCTAGGAAGGCTTAAGCAGAGCTGGGCAGTATCTAGCTACTTTTTTGTATCTAAATGTTGTATCTAGATACTTTTCAAATGTTGTATCTAAATGTAGTATCCAGATTCTTTTTGCCTGTATCTAGATACAAGTATCTAGATACTTTTTTAGATATTTTTTAGATAATATTAAATTATACAATCAGGAGAGAATAGTGCATCATCTGAACATGATGAATTCTACCAGTTCTCCAAACGAAAAATGACTCGTACTTCATTCGAAATGATACTACCATAATTTTTGCAGGATCCTAAATTTGATTTAGAAATCTTAAAGCATCACAAGGCTGTTAAAAATGTATTCCTCAAATACAACACCACGTTACCTTCGTCTGCACCTGTAGAGAGACTTTTTTCTCTTGGAGGTTTAAAACTGGCACCCCGAAGAGCCTCTCTTTCAGATGCAATGTTTGAAAGACTCATCCTTTTGAAATCAAATGATTTCTGTGATTATGAGTAAAACCCCCTTCAGCCACATTTATCAGATGTGATAACCCCAATGTACGGAATGATGTATATTTTTTTTCAACAGTGTTTTAGTTTGTTTACCTGTATTCCAACTTTCTTAGTGGGATTAAATACTTCAACGGAAAAAACTTAATATTTATTTATTAATTTTTTAGAAGCCTTCTTTTATTTTGTTAATTAAAGATTTGCTTGGAATTGGGGTAACATCCACTAAAATATACGGCCTAAATTATACTTTGCATTTGAATGTTATTGCAAAAAAGTCAATATACCTATTGACTATGAAACTTCAATGACATTGCCCATTTCTTTTAGAAACATGATATTATATCACAACCAAATGTGATCATCTATGTAGCCTCTTTGCCGGAAGAAAGTGTGCAACAGTCATTACTATTGTAATTACGAATCTACTATACAACAGTATTATAACGGAACAGAATTGCATCCACCTGAATTACATGATTTTTAACCATATGAACTAGTAAAACTATTAAATTTACTTGTAAAAATAAAAGTATCTAGAACTGTATCTATAGTTACTTTTAAGTATCTAGTATCTGTATCTAGATACATTTGTAAAGTTGTATCTAGTATCTGTATCTAGATACATTTTAAGGGTATATCTAGTATCTAGATACATTTTTGAATATCTATGCCCAGCTCTGGGCTTGAGAAATTATTAGAATTTTCCTGAAGTTCCGTTCTTGTGACAGGCGACGTGACGTGGACCCTGTATCAGTTATGGGTGTAACTTGTGAACGTATTCAGGAGATTATACCGTTGGCGCGTACTTACTTTTTCCGTAATTACTTTGCATATTCTCAAGCATCTACTCTCATTGGATCCACAAGGTCTCAAGGGGCATTTTTGTTGCCGATAAAGATTCTACACTCTTGTTGAAAGTCAAATTCACAGTTTTCCCGATGTAACTGTTACTATCCCTAACCCCTTCCTTTGATCTATCTGCAGGTGGGAGGGGAAAAGGAGAAATATCGTCCTGCTCTCTCAGTATAAATGACTGCCTGGTTACTCTACTGAGTTCGAGGGTTTAAACCGAGAAGTGATTGCCTCGGACCTATATACGTTGCCAATACGGAGGTGACCTGTCACCTAACAGGAGTTTCTCTGCAACACCTGCGCTGGAGGCTTAACTTGGAGGGGTTTACTGGTAGCCTGCGTGTCTGTTCGGAGATCAGTCTGGCTGAGCTATTTACCTAATTTTATGTGCTTGTGCCCTGTATCGTTGCAGGATATATGTTGTGTTACCATTCAGGACGTTATTTACTGGCCATAAGTACTGGAATATTTTGTTCATTTAGTTCC
The DNA here is from genome assembly GCA_001587735.2 of Parhyale hawaiensis. Lineage (NCBI taxonomy): Eukaryota > Metazoa > Arthropoda > Malacostraca > Amphipoda > Hyalidae > Parhyale > Parhyale hawaiensis. Next base: position 15,862,281 of record LQNS02007216.1, read on the forward strand.
TTTGTACGCCTCAGGGTTTGGGAAAGCACTTTTGCGTAATCGTTAAGCTGACAGTGTCGAATTTAATGTTTTTTTCTTTTTCTTTGTTTTCAGTGTCAGTTTCATTATAATAATACAGTACAAAGTTACAGAGTTTCCGTTCTTCCTTAAGTGTGCTGGGCGGTAGGTCAAACCGGGACATATTAACTTCATAGCTATTTAAGTAAACATAGTAGTGCCGCTATTTCCCGCTACAGTAATCCCGATTGGAAACTTGCGGCGAGTAGCCTTTGCAAGCAACTCAGTTTGCTCCAGGAATGCTATCGTCATAATTTCAAAAGATTATAAAATTCGGCAAAATGGCCTATGCGATTAATGCATTAAGAAATTTGCTTCAAAGCAACGGGTGAGTTTCGCTACTAGTGCTTTTGCAGTCGAGCCAAGAAAATTGGATGAATTACCCATAGTGGCGCTAAATTTGACACGATGTTATCTTAATGGGCACTCGAGCAATATTAAGACTACTAGTTTATTAGGGCGAGCCACTTACGATACATAGAGCTCATGTAGCCATGATACGGGATCGGTTGAGTGCATGAAAAAGTACAACGATAAGAGGCTTCTCTGGTGAACCGCATGCAGCATTTATAGCAATTGCCGTAGGGCATTCTCTGCACTCGTAAGGTTATTAGCATTTACACTGAAAATATAAGTCTACCCATCTCTGCACTGACTTTAAAAAATAAGCTAAAACCGTTAACGTTTGAGTTTGTTGAAGATAAGTTTCCAAATGAATAGCTCCATTTAGGTATTACGTCATCAAATGGTCTACGTGGGTATCCGAAGGCTAAACGACTTTTGTTAGATACTATGGCTGTATCAGCTGGAGAAAAACGCAACTGTTTCTGTAACACAATAAGGCTAGAGGTGTTCATCGCCAGTGAAAGAGTGAACCCCTGTGCTACGAAAAACTGTTAGTGCAAAAGTTAACTTGCTATGGCTATAGCAGCTACAGCAAGTGCAATCTTATCAATTCTTTACATCAAAGTGAAAAAATACATTTCTTGTTTCAGATACTTCGTATTTCAAGTAAATTGTATACGTAGCTCGTAACAGAGGAAACATGGAATATGAACGTTCAGCAATAATTAAACTGTATACAGCTGGCAAGACTGAGTCAGAGGTTTTGAATATTTTAGTAAGTCAAAAAATAAAAAAATTATCATTTATCGAACCATCGGTCGATTCAGACATACTGGTGGACTTAAGGTCGTGCACTAACTGGATATCCCAGGTAGTCAGGATTGCCAAGCTAAAGAAAGTTGTCAGCTGTAAAATTTAAAAAAAAAACTAATGTAGTTCCATGTAAAAGGTGGCTGCAGAGCAGGGTATTTAAAGAAAGTCAATGGGGTGAGTAAGGAAAAGGACGTGAAACTTGCTTTTCTGTAAAATAAAAGCGCATGAAAATTCATGCCTGAGAAATGCTTCAAAGAAGAGAAAGGTTACAAAAAGTAGGGCGCTGCTTGATCGGTTTGAAACTCACGGCCTAGAACACGTGCTCTTCGCATACGAAAAGCTTTTCCTGCGGAGCAGCGTTACCATAGCAGCAGTAATATGTAACATGTGCAGAGGATGCTATAGGTATGACTATCGAACCCAAAACCTTCGTCGGTGCTTGCTTGAGCGGGAGCGTCGTCAAAGGGCGAAGCTTCTCTTGGTTTTAATTCAAACAGAGTGTAAATATACACTGCGAGTAATAGAGAACTCACCCTTGAGGTAAAGAAGTTGAGTCAAAATGTGTTCAACGATGGGCCGGCCGTTTCTCGTTAAGGAAGATGGGCCGCCTGTCCATATCCCAGTCAGGACTTAGAGGCGACTTCCCAACAATGCCCCACATTATCTATCAGTGAAATAATCAACACCCCCACGCCCTGACCAAATCCCGATGGATTCCAGCATCTGGTCCATCTTGGAGGCCGATTCCAGTGCAAAGTCTCATCGTTCTTGAGCAGCTCTGAAAAAGTATCTTTACTGGAGCAAAACATCGCATAATGTCCTGCGTGTTCTATCAAAACAGTACCTGGAAGACGTCTGGCTGTAATAAAAAGAACGAGGGCGAGTTATTAAACAACATTTTGAGGTGATGTAAAAGGTATAACGAGGAAATAAAAACAGGTTTAACTTGATTAGTTAAGATTGAGCTTAATTATTTCCTTTAATTTTTATAAAAGAATTTTTTGGTCCGCTATTCATACACCCTTTATACTTTCAGACTGGGTACTAAAACGCAGTACAAAAATCTAAAAAAAAGCACAAATAGTTGGTTTTTAGGGTAAAAGAAAGTGCATGCTTGTATCTAGAGATACGATTCGGACTAACAAAGATTTTGACAAGCAACTTTTGCTGCAAGCAAGCCGCTACAGCTGAAGTAATGGCGGAGTCACACTTGCCTGCCATGCATACATACACCCACTTCCACTTGCCTTCCAATAACATTTGAATTGCTGTGCACCCTTTTATCCGGACTTTACTTGCTCATCATTCTCCCGGTCAGTCTGTGAGTTTAGTTTATTATTCTCTGAGTGCTGATAAGTTCTTTTAAATTGCTGTTATTAAATAGACGCTAGATCTGATAACCTTAAAATGGCTCCTAGACTTCTCTTTTGCAAGTGGGTTTCCAGCTGCCCTCGTCCATATAAGTCAGCACGCACCTCACAGGCCAGCTGTTCAGGTTTGGTGTCTGTGAAACTTCTGTCGCTGGAGGTTGTGCTGTGCTGCGATCTGAGGGCTTTCGCAAGAACTCTGAGTGCTTCCCACGCCCCCTGCAGTACCATTTTATCCCATCATACTCCTAGACATTTCTCCAAGGTAAAGAGGTGACACCGTATCTCATCGTACCCTTAGCCATTTCTCGCACCCCCCTCTCCAGGTAACGAGGTGATACCGTCCATTTTTTAAATCAATTAGATAAACAAACTGCACTGGCCACCTACTTAATACACAGCCACATTGTACACATACATATATCACCTGCAATAATAACACATTATTAAACTCTAAATCTCATTCTTCTAGTGGTTGAATCTGCCAATAATCTCAATGCTATTAAAACTATTCCATTAGTGTAAGTAGTTAGTTTAGTCACAAAATCGCATGCACAGTTTGAACCTTCATGTTAAAATATGTCATTTTTAGTCAATGCACAACGTATGTTCAACTTTACTGTTCTAATACAGAACCAACGGCACTTATATACTTCCTTAGCGTGCATAGAAATTAACCATTGCATATAGCATTCTATGATATCAAACGCCCTTTAAAATTGTACCAACTTCCTTGGTTATAATTTTCTCGTCAGTTACCACATGCAAGCCTATCCGTTTAAATACTGGGAAAATGCCACACAATTCAGGCAGAAATTTAATCTCATAGAGAGCTAGCTCATCAATTATCCGAAAATTGCTTTGCCGTTGCGACTGACACTTGCCTCAGCTTCAAAGCATAGGAAAATGCTTGAATTTTTTGCATAAAGTCTCGCCATCAAACAAAGGGTCAGGTTCCACGTACACATTCCGCGCTCTTTAATCATAACCACACTGCAAAGTCTGGCTGAACCTCCAGCGTCGCGTCTTATCGATAACTTGAAGCTGTGATGTCAGTCTCGGGCTGCCCCGCTGTCGCATCTAACAATCTCAGCGCTTTGTGAGAAGATATTGCCTTCACATGCTATCTAGCAATTGGTGTATTTTGCTGCATTTATGTGCTCAAGAAATATCTCTTCATGGTGACAAGACGTTCTCATGCTGCGTAGGATTTATCCACCGCCTATTTCAGAAATTTTAGATCTTAGCCCGTAATACATTATTTTTTCATCCATGCTTGTAAGAGGATACTAATATTACTGTATGTAAAGACAAAGTCAACTTGACCCACATGTACTGGTTCGCCCTGCAGATATAGGTCAACTGGCCCCAGAGGAATTCACGGCTGTAGTCGACCACGGATCGTCAAGAGCTATGGCACCATCGATGAAAGGCTCTTATGTATCGACCAGTGTTCCTTACCCTTTGAATTTCTGAAAAAAGTAAGTACCCCCACTGCAGCTATGCAGATATCGAATAATGAGTCAACCCGTCAAGCGTAACAAGGGATGATCTGCCTGGGCTATCATTCGAGCCAGTAACATTTAATGTCGTGAGCTCAGTACTCTAGGTTGCTGATGCAGCGAGTGTGATCATATATATAGTATATATGTTCAACAGCTAATGACAATTCACGCTTAGAAGCATGACTTTTTCACCTCAAGAAAAAACACAACAGTCAACATTTCTTACGTCAATGCAGAAGAATCGTTTTGAAAAAATTGGGAAATTGTATTACTGATCGATAGATACACTTATAGTCTTTCAGAAAAAGAAACTGAGGATGCTAAGACGAAATCCATAGAGATTATATGAAATGGAGCTCATTGGATAAATATGAAAAGCTAAGGAGTCTTCTTCAGTGATCAGAGCGACAATATTAAAATCAGCGATGAGTGGTGTGAGTACCGTATGCTGAAAAAAAACCTTCGCAAACTACAGTATCTGCAACGCTTTAGTTGAGCGGTTCCTGATGTGTTGAGCTCAGTATAACACATCCCAACAGATAGGAAACAATGACTGGTCGTCCATAGATAATATCATAATGCACAATCACTTGTATGAAGTGTAGCTTAGGCAGGTAAGTGCAAGACGCGCTTTAGAGTCTCATTCTGTTAGTAACATAAAATATTTTTTGATAGAGATTGTCATGCTTACAAGTGACGAATTGCAAAGAGTTGCTGAAAAGGCAACATAGAAAAATAATAACATATTCGACTACAAGGAACCTTGTAAGGGCGTCCTCAGACTCTGCTTCACAATGCTAGCTATCGCTGCTAGCTGGCACAGTTGTCGCCCCTATGGAGATTTCTTTGCGTTTAATGGCAATGAGAAGGACATGGGGCACGACCTAAAGATTTCCAGCGCCATAAAACGCAGCATAAAGCTCTTCGTTTCACCTAAACGCCAAAATAATTCGTATCACAGACGGCCTTTACCAGAGCC
>LQNS02007216.1:15867680-15916611 GCA_001587735.2 Parhyale hawaiensis
TTCTTTGCGTTTAATGGCAATGAGAAGGACATGGGGCACGACCTAAAGATTTCCAGCGCCATAAAACGCAGCATAAAGCTCTTCGTTTCACCTAAACGCCAAAATAATTCGTATCACAGACGGCCTTTACCAGAGCCCTGCTTCCCTTCCTGACGTGTCTTGGCTTTCTGTATTTAAAGTGCTACACTTGGGAGCCATTGCCCAATGCCGGTCAGTGTTTCAGTACATATGGGCGACAGTTGCTGGAATCGTTGAAGTGGATAAACTGTTTTAGCATTTGGAGAGCATAAGCAAGACTGCTGATTTTTAGTCTTTTTATATCTCCATTTTCTGACACGATTGGAGCTCTTGCATAAATAATATACTAAGCGTACACAATATTGCATAGTCTATGACCATGCGGATTCGTATTTATCCCTATATTAGGTACGGTGCGGCCATAGAGGATCGACTGTAAATTATTATTGTAAATTTATGAAGCATATATACAATTTCTGTGTAGCATTTAGCAGCACAGGATTGGTAGCAAGCAATGTACATCCAAAGTCGAATTGACTGCGCTTAATTCTTCTATATTATAGTACGGCGAAAGTGAAGCAGGCAAATAAAATACAGAACATCCTCAATAACAGAACCAAGACCATCTGTAAAAACAGTGAATAGTTATCTGAGCAAGGTCGGTGTCATCGTATCTGATGGACGACTTCACTAGTTCATTTTATATTGACTATTACCACTGCATCAATGAAGTTACATTTATTTGCATTAATTATACCCAATTCGACATTCTAATCATGCATTCACTTGCACGCGAATGAATACCTAAACTCTAGAAGGGCCAATCACCCACTTCATCATAATAGACGTTTTAACAATGCTTCCCTTCAAGAAATCAAAGTCTTATTTGACCATAAAGGCATTGATGGTCTGTCTGACGAAGGCATGCATGTACATCGATAGATAAATACATTCGTACGCTAGCAGGCACCTGTGTTTTGATGTTGTCTGGAGAAAGTCTCCGTTGTTATCGTGGTTCAACAACAGTACGAAAACACAGGGGCCAAGTAACGGGCATATGAAGCATATTCGCCCATCTCGCCATGTCAATCTTATACTTGAAATACGGCAGTTGCTAATGCATCAGGTCTATACATACGAAAATCGCTAGAAAACGTAATGAGAGCGATGAGTGTAGCAATTATGGTGAAGCTGCATGATTATTTACATATACATGTATCTACATTTGCATTTTTAATTTAATTTAAAATTCGCTTAATGTATTCATATAAATATGGCACTACGTCTACCCACTGGCGTACGTGTTTTTCTAACGCTTCTCTAAAGTTCATACTTTTAAAAAAGTAATCTGTGATGATCCTGACAACTTACTGTAGCATGTATCCTAATTGTCGCAATAAGGAATCATGCAGTATACATGTTAATGGTCAGAATATATTCCCTAGAAAGTTAATCTTACGGCCAAAATAACTAAATATAAATTAGTTTGCAGTTATTATACAAGTTGGTCATGAAATATGTCAAATTGTCACAAGAGCTTATCATGAGCTGTTTTTAATGATCATAATAGCTTATGTTGGAAAATCTTTGATGGCCATTATATCTGATCGTTAAAAACTCAGAGTTATAAGAAATAGCGGTGTTTTTGTAAGACAACCTGAAATTTAAATGCTGGGTAGGCAACGATCAATTTGAAATAAATGCTATCAATACTTTACTGTTTACAGCATACCACTTATCCTCCTCTTACCTAGTATTATAAAATGAAATAGATTTTCTTCGAATATATTTTAAGAATAACGGTTATCCACACCACCTTTTAGATCATTACGAAAAACTATTTCTAGACAAACTATTTTATCTTGGTATTACTAAGCCTACTGTTCGTAAATTCCCTTCCATAGTACAGCATATCCACCATCGATACAGTCCTCTGAAAACTGTCCCCTCCGACGCCTGGCTACAGGTTCTATTACAAAAACACATTTAGCAGAGAATCCTATTTTAACCTTACAAAATGAGACCTGAGGTGTATTGCACCTCACCCTGCAAAAATTTGCATTTTTGTTGCTTTCAAATTTCAGTTGAGTTGCTGGAAACTTGTGAATTTTCATAAAATGGCATTTTTCATATTTTGTGTAAAAATTTGAGTGAAAATACTATGCATAAGTGAAAATACGATAGATTTTATGATAAATGGTCCCTATAAAGGGAGACCTGCGCTATAGTGCACCGCACCCTGCATTCGTACGGCTGGTAGCCCCGTACGTTTCAACTTTTACTTATTCTGTGTATGTGCATGTAACTTCCTCCTAGGGTTATAAAAACTGATGGACAACGAAGCTTTATACACATTATTTACAATAAATGTGACAACCTTAGCTAAAAGTGAAGCTATATCAACGCAGTTGCAGTCCCTTGTATAATGTATCATTGTATGAATATTGCTGTGTACCCTCGTAGTACATTGATTGTTCTGAGTACGTTGACATTATAGTCTCTGTAATACAACAGGTGCCCCACAGTTCCCGAACACATGCACACTGCCCGTATTGGTGAGCAAACTGCCACGGTTATCGTACAAAATGTATACGTATGGCTGTATGCTTTCTACCGTTCTCTTAGAAATGTTCATTTTATGGTGTCTTATTATAATTTACTATTGGATTGATGACTCTAATCATGTCTCAACTCATGTATAGATGTCTAATTGAGTATGCCTATTGATTTTTTTATTGGAAACGCCAAAAAATAATCAATGTATTGGCAAATCATTAGGCTGCGGTACATTGCACCTCACCTCTCCCGTTATAACTCCTCGCTATAGGGGTCTCCCAAGCTACAGGTTTTGTACTATCTTTCTACGAAACTAACTCCATCTACTATCGTTGGACCCATGAGGATGTATTTTTTTCCAATTCTGATCCAAGCACTACCGGAAGTTCACTGTACAACGACAGTTGAAATTTAAGGTACCTATATCCGTCTTGCCGCTGGCCGGGCCGAACCGTTCATCAGTCGCAGTGAAACGAAGAAATGCTTCGTCTCCATTGACCCGCAGAAGTGACATGGACGACTTAGCATGTGGCAAATATTTTGGACGGCCCTCCGAGCACAACGAACAGAATCGTCAACTGCACATGAGTGGTCGGTGCGTTACCACCTCATCGTTAAGCCGCAGATAGAATCTTCGTATTCTTTAAAATCTGCGCGAGTGGNTTTGGACGGCCCTCCGAGCACAACGAACAGAATCGTCAACTGCACATGAGTGGTCGGTGCGTTACCACCTCATCGTTAAGCCGCAGATAGAATCTTCGTATTCTTTAAAATCTGCGCGAGTGGCCGTCTTATCTGCGCCCGCTCGCCCGTAATGGCATGTCGCGCAGATTTGCGGCGCCGATACCGTGGCCATGGAAAATTTTTCCTCCACTTAAGAGCTCTTACGGAAGTCTTGAAAGTTTACGAGTTATTGAGAGGGAGGACGATAAAATAGGTTCGAATGCCCGACCATCCGCATCCTCGAGGTCACTATAAAATTTACAAATACTGAAGCGATCTATGAAGCGTAAAATGTTGACAGGAGGTGTGACCACAATTTATATGTGTCTTATTAAATTTTAAATGCGCAAGTGAAGCAGACCGAGCTGCTCTTAACCCTGAACGGACGGGCATACATCAGGCGTCTCACATGAATAGCGTTATTTGATACGTAAAGATAAATCAACACTTGGTGGCATACCGTTAACACTTACCCTAATAATGCCCACATGAACAACCTAGTTACGTGCTGCTCAGGCACAAAAATCAATTTATCTCATCATGCACAATGTTACTGACTGTGAATAATTTTTTTTTTGTATGATTCGAGTAGAATCATACCCAATATTTTCTATTAAGAACTATAATTTAAACAGCATCCATGTCTGACCTATGATGAGCATAGTAGCGGTATCTGTCTTCTGAGTGCTTAACTTACAGAAAAAAATGTGCCTTTATTCGCTTGTATGTTACAGCCCAAGGTTTCTGGTATACAGGCATTTGTGAATTTCAGTACTAATTCAAAGAATTTTTTTGGGACTTTGTAATATTTTTTACCATATAAGTACTGAGCACGGGTATTCAAATTTTGATTAGCTTCCTTTAAGATAGAGATCCTCAAATAATGGGACAACAATAACACTGTCGTTGGTATTGGAAAGAATATCCTACATGAGTCAAGATCGTGTGAAGCACAAGTAGCTAACGCTGAACACACACGCTAATATAGAACTTCTGTGCCTGTGGTTTGACGAATTCGAAAGAAACTTTCCGTTAACAAGCCTATTAACAGACAATCCCAGCGATAATACAGGAGCTGCACAGACATTTTCATCATAAGATAGAACGAAATATTTTCTTTGTAAACATAGTGAACTCACAACTGGCGCTTCCAGTGAAACAACGGACACGTTAGGCATGTTCTTAAATGGGAAAATAATACACACTTTAGTGCTTTTTCCCGTTGAAAAGTTGAAGTTTGTACTTTGTAAACGTGCATTTAGACTTATTGGAACTTGTATAAGTGAGAAAAATTCCCGGAACATCTAGTATAGCAAACAGCTAAACGGCAAAACTCAAGTGTTGTGCACATTTTGGCAGCTGATAATGTTAAGATCACCGTAATTTCCAATGCTCTCGCCTGTAACATGGAAGCAACAGGTGTACACAAATTTTTTCTACCTTGAACAACATCGAGGCATAAATTTTCACAGTAAAGCGACTTATTAGTAGGTATACACAAACTCTGACATTACTTCAGCGTCCTGCACTTGTAACGCCATAGAAAGAATCATGAACTCTTTAAAGTTGTGTGCCCTAGAAAAGCAGAACAGTAGAGTTCCCGACTGAGTTTTATCTGAATTCATTTTCAACTTTGACTGATACTGTGACATTGTATTATCACATTTTCTCAGTGAAGAAATCTGATTGAGGAGTTGATTTTATTACGCAAGTTTCGAACTTTTCCGAATATGATTCGTGAGCACCATATTTATACTACCGAATGCGTAATAAAAAATCAATGAGATTTTAACCTCCACAATGTAGTTTAGTACAACCTGTACGTATCCTTATATTTGTTGGATTGCTGCCATCAATAATATCATGTAGTTTAACTGCGCAGTTGGTAAATATATGCGGTTCGATGCTCAATCTGACGTACATGACGCAGCGATGTATAGCACTAATCCTCAAAAGTTAATTATGTTTGCAGTGCAATATAAGGAGACCTACACCGTGTTTCAAGTTATTTTAGAATCACAGCTGCATCGTTTGCAGTCGTCCAAGTGCATTGGAGACTACTGAAAGAGCTCCTCGTGTAAGGTTATTGTAGGTGTGCTGATACCATATCATTTCTTCCCCAAATTTTTTTGGGGGGGATTTTCTACCTCATCAACACACAAAAGGAAGTAGTCGGGGCAACATCGAAATATAGAGTAATTGGACGCAGCCTTGACAGGGACGGCGATTGTCACCTGGACATGCATTTTTGTTCTTGGTGTTTTACAACTGGGTCCTTCCGTCACCATATTCTCTGCCCGGACTACTTTGTGTGGCTGCATTTAAAAATTTCATCAAATGAATCGTCAAAATCGAGACCAGCTAAACCTACAAGGCTTGATTTGTCCGAAGCCTCAGTCTGTAGCCACTCTGAATTGTGTTCGGCGGGCCGCACACTAACGCAACTGGCTGCATGCAACGCAAAATTTAAGTTGCATGCAATCATACTATGTAAATAAAGATAAATGCGACTCTGTGTGCGCGTCTCTGTGTTTGCTTGAAATGGTTGCATGCAACTCAAGTTTCCCGTTTCATGCAACTAATTGCATACAACCAGTTGCATTGGTGTGCGGCCCGCCTTACAGGTTTTATGATCAACTGGTTTACGTCTTTGATGGTTGAAAACTCAAATATACGCAGAAGTATTAGATATTCGCAAGTCTCAGGATAAATGATTAAGGGTTAATATCTGAAACTCGAGTAAACGTGTTAAAGTCAGTGCACCGGTCTGCAGTTTTGAAAAAGCCAAGCCAACCCAACTGGGCTTAATTTCATGGGCCAGTCGATGCCATCGAAAGAAGCCATTGTCGCCTGATAGACGGCTACATATAAATCAGAGAACGTAATTATACAGTACAGCACTGCAAGTTTTGCGGTCCAGTATTGCATTTACTTTCATAAGATTTTGCGCCTTGGGACACCGTTGACTTGCAGCGAACGAATACCAATTACGTCCACGGGAGCTTGACCCTGCTGTATAACGCTTGCGCGGTGGTAGGACCAACTGTTCTACCCTGTACTATCCAGTTTTTACATGGTTTAGTAACCAAACTGACCACTGTCCAAAATATCCTATTTTGAAAATTTCCAATCCGATAAGTCCATTTTCAAAATGGTCCAATTCCCGAAACCCCCTCTACGGAAAGATGTTTTTGGCTAGGCCATTTCCATTAGGTTACAGAAGGTGCGTTAGGTGAAACGAGTAGCTATTTTAGACGAGGTATGTTGGATTAGATGAGGTGAGTCACTTTAATCTACATAAGATAATTCTACGGTATGTTGTATAAAGTTATCAATGGTTATGCGCACATTTGCTTAAATAGGGAAATTATATTACTGTGCATACTGCAATAATATAGACACTTTATCATACTATTGGACCACATCTACAAAGGACATGTTGGTTGTTCAACATAATTTCTTCTGTAGCATTTCTTTATTGACCTACATTTCAATTCATCATTTTCTTCGTTAGACCTCACATCATTCGGGTATTTTAAATTGAATATCATGGAACAATAAAGCAAATCGATTAGCCTTTTTTAAGTGGACATTTTTGGGTAAACTCTCATGTCTGCTAACAGTCCGTGCCATTATCTTAGCCGTTCCTTCAGCAGTTGCTTATTTAATAGGCTCCTTTTCCTAAGCTCTAAAACCCATTTCAAGTTTTGCGTTCAGCTTATTTTCCATGGCTTAGTGCAATTCATTTTCAGTAAATTGCTGCACTATAGCTCATTTACAATGTCATTAGAGTCAAACGCATAGCAGCAACAACTCGCATTTTATGTCTCGTTCAAATCATTCCACAGCTATCTCGTCCTCGCAGATTTTACACCATCACAGGATATAAATTCATGCTGGCATCCCTGCGCATTCTCTTCTGTTTCTTCATCAAGTTAATTTCAAAGCAGCTACGCCTGAGCAGCAGCGTAATGAGACGATGGGTGAAAAATAATAAAGATACATGGAGGTTACCTGCATTACCTTAGGCGTTATGCACTACGATTACCGTCCAGCTCTGCCACTTTAGCGTAATAATTGGCATTAGGACGACGGACGCGCTGAGTGACCGTCCAGCAGGACTACGAAATGGCTTCAAAAATCATAACAACGCTCCCTTGACGCAATCAAAAAAAGCCGAAGAGTTTTTGCAGCATGTGAAAATTTGCAAGCAACATAACGACCAAGCAAAATCCTAATTTCTTTTCGGAAGAACAATGCTTAAAGTATCCTCTATGAAGGACGCTGGGCACTATTGGGCTAAGTAGATAAAATGCTTAGCTCCTTAGCAAAACATATTTCAAAATACTGCTGGTCAAAAGGGATCTATATTTCTTATCTGACTAAACTACCAGTGACACTTCGGATCACCATCACCATCTTCTTTGCTTCTCCAAGGATTGTTCAACTCTATGCCTGAAAGCAAGGAAAAATATATATGAAACGTGGTTGCATTTCCGGGTAACTTCTATATTTAATGTACACGTTTATGCAGCGAGCTCAGGTTTATCTGCCATACCATGGATACAGTCGAATTAAATCTTAAGAGCCCCCGAATTATTTCCTATTTTATAGTGAAGATTCTTATAGTGTTTGTGTATGCAAACGTCCAATCAAGAAAGCAAGGAAGATTAGCAGAGTTTTATAGGTATATAGATTACTTTAAGATTGGAAACGCATGATCACCCCGTGAATAGACAGTATCAATAGGTAGAGCGTCACTTTTATTACCAAGCTTACGTTAACATGAGATACTTCGCAGAAAGTTCAGAGTTTTTGAATATAGACGCGATATCTTGGGTTACCTAGCTACGACGGTAACTCGGATATCTAGGATATGCACTGTAAGTACGCATTATTTACCAATTGAGCGATGCTAATATAATTTTTTTTTTTTAAATTCGCAAACAATATTTCAACTACTGAAGAAATTTCAATTCACTGATCGAAAAACTAAAAGGGAAAATACTTTCAGGGAAAACTATTCCTATTTTCACATTCAGTGATATTTTATATAATCTACGGGTGTAATGTAACCAGCTTTCACTCCTGTAGAAACATCATCTCATTTTTTGTAAGACTAAATGTACAAATATTCTTAGAGATAAAGTAATGCAATAAAAATGGCAAAATGAAATTCGTCAAGCTACATACAAGAACAAATTCAGTTAATGTAACAAAATACTGCAGCATTATCGAACTTAATTCAGATTCTGTGTTTTTCCTTCACTACAAAATATTAACTGAAGGTGATTATAACTACACTTACTGAAGGCCAAGACGTTGGGGAAAATTCTCAATGAGAAAAATTTTGCCATTCACGTATCTATTTGATATAGCATGTTAAGAGAATATTCTTATAGTCTAGGCTTCGGGACGGGGGGGTGTTTGTCTACATTTCTTTTTTACAACTTTACCATGTATTTTTCTATTCCTTGTGATAAAAAGTCATCGTAAAAAGTTGGGTAGAACTTTTGCACCTTTTACATTTTTGAGGGGGGCATGGGGGCCCAAAATTATCAACTGTTTACCGATTCTGACACTTGCTGAGCAAGTGACAGAACAATCGGTTCACAATTGATCATATTGTCTCCCCCCCCCCCATGCCCCCTTCAAAAATGTACCAAGTGGGAAAATTCTACCCAACTTTTTCTTAATATCTTCATCATATGGAATAGAAAAATACACGGTAGAGCAGTAAAAGAGAAATGTACACAGACAGCCCTCCATCAGGGGCTGGGCTATTGCTGAAAGCTGTGCAAAAATTACGTCGGAAGTTGTACTTCCAGTTGTTTGACATTATTAAATTATGGACTATGGCCACGAAACAGAACTTTGGCCTCATCTTACTCAGAATTCGTGGAAATCCATGTAGATTCTTACGTCTTGGAATTGATACTGAAAGTTAGTTTTATAAATAGGACTGAACTAATTTCCGATGTTGCTTTATCAAGTACTACATAACAATGTATTTAAATACTCAATATTCGTTGTAACGAAGTATTTGACATCTACCAGGGCAGTAAAGAAAAGTCATATTCTCTATCTCTAAATCTTATGTTGCGTTACATGTATATCTTTGTACACTCTAAATTGGATAAGCTGAAACTGCTCCAAACAAAGCGTCCATAAGAGATCTTGCTCTGCTTACATATCACTAACTGTGCAGTGGGTGGAGCATGCTGTCATCATTCCATGACCTTGTCATTGAGTTCTACCTGCAAGGTGAATACCTGAAGCTAGAAATATATAACATTACCCATTATCCAGGGTCTTAATTTCCGTTACGCAAGATCTCTAATGCGTTTCCTTCATGTAATTCCATCTAATACGATCACTTGAGGGTCACTATGGGAAACCGTTCGTTAGTGCTGCCTTTTATCCTTTATAATAGACAAAAGTACTTCTGCATTGGCAAAGCTATATATAGAGACCAAATAAATAAATTAAGTTAACTATTATAACTTCACGGCGGGGACCGGCGGTAAAGAATAAGTCCAACATCACTGCTTCGATATTCGCCAGAACTGTAGCTGCCTTAATATCACCTACTTATAGACCTGATATTCATATTTCAGTGTATAGATTTCTTAAAAGCAGCAGCAACTCTCAATATGATGGCGACTACTATATATACTGGAATAGGACTGGAAACATGTGCCATAATACAGTGTAGTTGCTGCATTTTCATTTTAACAATGCCGTTTTTTGTTAAATCTAACCTTCTATGAATGTATAATTACTGTTAGTTATCAGACGTGCATGTTCAATGGATACTAAATGACAATCAGTGGTTGGTGCAACACTGGGCACAGCAAATTTCAGTTCCGATATCAAGCTTGGTCAAAAATAATTGGAAGTTTAAACAAAAGATCTCACATTAAAATCACTAGTACGCAAGAAACCATAATACTTTGCTCAATATCACCAACAGTTATGGGCCGCAATGACAACCCATCCCAGTCCTGATGATACTAATTGTGCGTAGTGACAGACAGCTCGATAATTTTCTGAACGTTTCCTTGTCTTAATGGAGTCTTGGTCTAGTCGCCTAGTAACAGTTGAATAGTTAAAGAAGCACAAAGATTGGCAACCTATTAATTTAATGAAGCACAGAAACTGCGACGTAGTAACGTTTACCTAATTTGTGCCTTCTGACAATATATGGATGAGTTTTATTAATTTTCCCCCTTAAGACGTTGAGTGGAAATGCGCTCTGTGATCAGGGAAAGTATTTAGGAAAATTTTTTTAGTGCAGACGAGGCTAATTTTTGATGTGCATTAGCAAGCTTGTAAAAGAATGTTTTCTGAATTTACAGTAGTTCCCTTAAATTACTAAATACCTTCAACGATGAGCCCCCGTGAACTCATGTACATGAAACGTCATGTGAGTCATCAAGCTCTTAATATTTAGTTGCCACATAAACTCCATCCATAGTTCAGGAGTCAATGATATGATAAAAGGCATTGTAGATTTGGTAGTGTTCAATACATATCTCCCTATATGTTTTAGGTACTTCCTTGAAAATACGTGCAGCGCAGAAGATTTAAATGCAGAATAGATGTTATTGAGGTATGTGCTGATTTTTTTTTTTTTTTTTTTTTTTTTAGTTTTATGACTAGAGATTCAGGCGATAATGAAGTCCTTATTTTACTCTTGCCATGCTGTAGTTCTTCGATATGAGACGCAGCTCCTAGAAAAAATGTACTAAATTTTTATCGCGGCTTAATGCATTCACTGGTTAAAGAAAGGTATTTAATAATATTGTCTACATCAAATAATCCATACTTTATTAATTACACTATCATTAGTTGATAGTTAGGAGCAATGTTCAAAATATCTGCTATAAAATGTAGCAACAGCACATATACTGCAGAAATTGCTTGGAATTATCATTCACAGAACAGCCATTGCTTTAACTCAGTTTTAAGTTCTGATTATGTAATGTGTTCGAGCTAAATTCAGCGAGAGGTAAATTTAAATTTCAATTTTTCTAGCAAAGCGCATCGAGTTACAAAGGATAATTTTGGTGAAGTCTAAAAAAATTTTTATAACACTTAAACTCAGCACGTTAGTTTTATTTGTAAGCATACGAGCAGTTTTATTGGGCGAAATTACGAACGAAAAAGTATTAGAGTTAAACTCGCAGGCTGCCAGAAGATGGAGCCATGCACCATGACTTCGCTATCTAGGAAATTTCATAGTTAAAAAAATGACATTTGGAATCAATCATGTCTTTGAAATTTCATTCTTCGGGAATTTTACTGCGTATTAGATACTTCAATGATTGAAATATGCGTTAGAATTTCCTGCAATTTGTCACTCTCACTTCTTACTACGATTCCAATAAACTGTGAACTTCTTGTGTAGCGTTCAATTGCATTAATTACGTAACTTTTCTGGAAGAAAAATTAGGCCATAGCTCCTGAGGGCTACAGTCTCCGCACGCTACCTGCGGCACGTATATAATCTCCCGAATTCTACAGCACAAAGACAAGGTCAATAAGATCACGAGCCTCAATGAATTTCATTCGCTTCTGTTGCATGTCATTTGCATCTCTAGAATAGTCATCCGACAAGCTCAAGGAATGATGGCGTGTAATTTCCAGAAGTATAATAATGCGTTACCACGCATGCGAACTGCGATCTGCTCGGGCCCAGTTCTGTGCATGAAAACTGGAACCTGGAAGGTCATCTGCCGGTAAGAAATCAGTCACACTTTTCGGTGGCTGAAGCG
Organism: Parhyale hawaiensis; assembly: GCA_001587735.2. NCBI lineage: Eukaryota > Metazoa > Arthropoda > Malacostraca > Amphipoda > Hyalidae > Parhyale > Parhyale hawaiensis. The sequence goes on from LQNS02007216.1 coordinate 15,879,755, forward strand.
TGCCGTAAAATTCACTGCTGGAATTGCTACCGAGATTTTTGGTGGAAATTGCTTGCTGGCTTCTGAAGCAGGTAGGTATGGTCGATAAAATTTACTAAGGTGCTAGGAGACCCTTCCTGGAGTCTTCACTCACGTCACGCATCAAGATAGAGTTTTGGCTAGAGGGAATAGCTAGGCTGTGTATGGGAGAGGGAAGTAAAGATTGAGATATCTGTCGTCCAGCTCAGTAATTGAGGAGGAGGGGGTCAAATTGAAATCAGAAGATTATATAATACAGGCGATGCAACGTGATGTTGGTACAAGAGAGCCACATCGGGTGCTAACCGACATTATCCCCTGGCTGGAAATCATTACTGTTGCACCTCTGTCCTACTGTGAGGCCAGTGAGTCGCGTTCCTATGGCGTTAGCAATATCACAAGCAAGAGACTCACATGTGGTGCACAATGTGGCTTGTAGAGTATTCAAATATGATATTGTTTAGTACACCGTCAACACTTTCTGCCTCTCAATAGATATGTGGAGACCAATGTATTTCGCAAGAGTTGTGGAACTCTTGAGCTTCGCTCTCTTGTTTATTTGTGTCTAAGAACTAGAGCAAGACCTTATACGTGCTCGTAACACGAGCGCTTTAATGAGTATGCACACCGTTTTGCCGGTGTTGGATTTAAGTGACGGATCAAACCTCAGTGCGCCCGTACAATAGTACTAATAATTTATATAAATTAACTGTATTTGATTTCATAGCCAATACCATACACGCCGTAAGCATGCAGCACGTCTCCTGCCAATGCTACTCGATCCTCACGGCAAGTTTTCTAATGTTTTCTTTCATCATCTGAGTCACTATGCCTTGAAATCCTGGTATAAAATATATATCGCTATCAGACTCAGCCACCTTCTCTAAATGCACTACAAACAGCGTGTCTGTATTTGCAAAGTGCTCGTTTCTTGATGGGAAAAGGCTGATTACGATTTTTGAAATTCGTCTGCTCAACTACTCCTACTATATATTATATTTATAGTGCCATAGATCTTCCAATGAGTGAAATAATTCAGTGGTTCTACACTGCATAACATTTTTACCGTTTGGTAACGCTTTACCCAAATTTGTGTATTCTGTCGGCCTTGCTGCTAATTTCAATGTCAATGATGTTGCGCAATTTAAGATAGTGGAAAGATGTCAACGTGGGCAGGACGGTCAAACATCAGGAATGAACGCATCGACGGTAGAATTTTGACCTGCAATGGAAATGAATATCCCAGTTGTTTTAGGCTCTGCCGTACTTCGTAAAATGAACAATAATCAATAAATTGCATTTTCGAATAGTAAAATAGAAGGTTTTTATGGTCGCAGTTGGAAGCACTGGTCAAACCGGGCAAAATACTACCACTCCTCACAGCAGTAGTATGGTAAACAGCCGCGCTGAAACCTTGAAGTCCCTGGCTCGTCTACCTACCGGAAAGGCCAATCTTTGATGTTCGGACTTGCAGCGTTAGCGCTCCTTACAGTCAAGGTCCACTACGGAGGCACTGAACTAACTAGCAATGAGAACTGATTAGAGAGATCGAAATTATCATGAACCTTTCATCATAAGATTCCATATCATAGACAAACGAGTTGATCGCAACCGTTCACTCCATTGGAGCCTAATGGTTATCGGTAACATAAACCAGTGCATATCGATCCCATAGTTACACTTAGAAGGGAAATGAAAGTTTTAGCACAAAATTGGACATATATCATTTATGCGCGAACAAATTTTCATGAAACTTGCAGGGAAATCATGATATCTTATAGCAACACTGTTGAATTTGCTTACATTTTGCTGTGTCTTCTGATTAACAACTCTGAGGTGAACGACAATAATAGCTTCTTGTATATTCTGCTAAAATGGGACGTGAAAAAGCTCTAATGAGGAGAATGGAATTATCAACAAAGAAACTGCTAAACGCACCTCTCCTGATGCTACTGCCCGAGAAATAGGATGCCGTATTGGCAGAGTGACCCAATTTTTGAAGGACCCTTCAACGCGGATAAAACGATCAGATGCTGGGCATTCAAGGACAATGGACAATTAACGGGCACACGAGTAAATCCATTTTTATGGCTGCTAGGCATCCTGAAGTGCCTAAAACCACAAGAAATGACATTCTTCGCTCCATTGCTTCTATCAAATCCCCTCTGAAATTGCCTCCTCTGACCCCACGATATAAAATTTTGAGAATGGAATGGGCAGAAAAATGCATGAAGATCAACATGAATCATGTTTTTTTTTTCACCGACGAAGCCCAGGCAACCCTTGATGGACCTGATATAGGTGTAGTAAGAGTTGGGTGCTACCTGAAGGTGAGTGTCATCAACGTGTAAAACGTCAACAATAGGGAGGTGGTGTTATGATATGGGCTGGTATCATAGGGGATCGACTTGTAGGTCCGGTTAAAGTACCCGATGGACTAAAAATTACATCTGCATCATATTGTGACATGTTAAAGGACGCCTTGGTCCCATGGCTGGATGACATACCCCTTTCGTTGCTTCGAAACTTGATTTTCATGCATGATAATGCGCCTTATCACTCTACCCGTTCTACCACAGCATTTTTGGACTCTTTGGGATTCCATAGAGAGAAACTGATGGTTTGGCCACCGTGCTCACCTGTTTTAAACTCAATTGAAAACTTCTGGGCCCTTCTGAAAAGGAAATTTTACATAGATGGAAGGCAGTACAACTCAAAATCTGTCTTGTGACTTACTGTTGCTGCAGCAGCAAGGGCAGTTCCACTTTCTGCAATAAAGAAACTAACTGGCTGCATGGATTCAAGGATTTTATTGTAGCAGGGGTCATGTTGACATTTCAGCCATTGTTTACATTTTATCAATGATTCCTTGTTGAATGCATATTTTTTTCTCATTTGTGTTGCTCATTTTTCCTCCTTTGGTGATATTAAACTGTGAATATTTTTTTTTCTTTAGTCAAAACCCTATTACCGCCGCTCAGTGAACTTAGTATATTTAATTAAAAAAACAATATATTTTTCTAGAACCAGCACGATTGGTCGTTTGAAAATTTACAGACACTATAAGCATCATAAGTTTACCTTTCTGTGAAATTTTCTCTGAAATGTATAACCACATAGTCGAGATGTGGTCAATTCAGCGATAGAGCTATTATTCCCGTTCCATATAAGAGCATAGGTCTGCGGTCAAGTTGACTTCACTTTTACCTTGCAAAGCTTCACGTTTCCATCTTAGCTACCAAAAATTCAATCAATTAAAGTCTGTACCACAATAAAAGCTCTGTTTTTGTGCATATCAATACCGCTCTTGTGTTAAGTACAACGTAACATGACTGTCCTGAAAACATCGAACCGTTTATATAGCTCTTCCTCAGTCAGATTTAGAAATTATCGGAAAGATTTACTCAGATCACATATACCATAGTAACCGACATTAAGATTCTTGGTGCTGAAAACGAAAGCTGTTTTGCGTTAAGTTTGCAGTCCCACAAATACCATGCGTTGCGAGTATCAAAAAGTGTACGCGTAGGAGATAGGTGAGATTTAAGTTAGTCATGTATTGTAGGCCCTATATACACTAATTTTTTTATCGCATGCTATTTGAGGAAGCCTGGTTTTAGTTGCTTTTCAAACATCAAGCACCAATAACAGTTATACATGGCATTAGCGTAATATGTAATTCTTAGAAGATAGGTAAAATTAAATTGTAGATGGAAGGCATCTATCGTAATAAAGTGTCACGCACCCTAAAAATAGCTCGGTTTCCATCCCCTACTTTCTGAAGGTCACACCGTCTCATTTCGTGGGTGGTTGATTGCTACTCGCCTCTAGTTTCCATCCCATTGCCCAATGCCTCTGCACCTGAAGGACGCATTCTTCAATGATTGCAAGAGCAGTGGTCAACTCTGCTCTACACATATCACTGTAAATACACAGCCTGTTTCATTTTTGTGAGATATTGCATTATTTGTCTTCCATTTTTTCACGAACCAAATATGCTGTATATGAAAATAGTCAAAAGTTAAAAAAACTTTCTTATGGTATCAGTGCGTACGCAATGCTAAATCTTAAAAACTCATTCGCTACTCTAAGTCTCATAAAATTTACTCCCAATGTCACTCACACAGTTATTAGTCTACGAAAGTACTAACAAATCATCAAGACTGTGCCTCACTCAGTCTCCGCCAATACAACAAGCGTCACCCACACAAAACTCTCAGTCGCAGAAAATACAACCAATATCACTGAAAGCGAAGGTCAAGCGAGGTGCGTCGCAAAGACAAACTTTTTCACCTCATTTTTCTTGGCAATTTCCACGGCTTCCGAAATCCAATGTCGTAAACACAGGCAAGCACGTCCCTGGGCCTCGTCTGGAGTCGCATCACGTACTTCAACTTATTATTACCCAGGCGTAAATGTTTAATACACGGAGCTTCTTACCGCAGAAACTCATAGAAGTTTTTTAAAGTACGGGGAGAGAAAGAGAGAGGGCAGCATTTACTTTTAGTTTGTCTTCAAGGCAGCATATAAATGAGACTTCTTTGCGTGCAAATGTATTTTGTATTCGTAATATAACGTAATTCTGAGCGTGGCGGCATACTGCTTGAATGATAGAGAGCTTTATAGAAAATGGGCATTGGAGCGTTGGAGGGTATGAATTACGACAGATATATCTCTTTGATAAGATGCAAATAGAAGAGATTCACTTTTCAAACAACTATGCTCAAGTCCATGACTACTGTCATATAAAAATTTATGTACCATTTTCCATTTCTAAAAGGAAATGACTTGATCTCGCGAAATGTACGGTTGCTTCATAACACTCAGGTTCATTGCACCATATGAAGAACACGAATCATTTTTTCCAAGCACCTCTATTTCACATTATGAAATGTGGGAACCTACAGTAATAATAACCACAGCTTCAAATACGTAAACTTTACATTCTGACTCTTTCGTAACATATTTATAGACATATTTTGTCAGTAGAAATTTTAAAAAAATTTTTTCCTCTGTCGCGACAACATTGTCAGCTGCGAAATACCAGCTCATGTTACCAACAACATAGGCAATTCCTGCTACACGTACAGATTGAGCTGATCTTTATATAATTTACAAACTAAGAAAATTATTCCTATCTGCAAATGTTTGAGAATTCTAAAACTTCCTCGCCTGTACAGAAAAGAAAAAATTCCATGCGAGAAATGCAATATAAGTTTTATATTATATCAACTGTACATTTGTGAAGTTTTTAACGAATTGCAGATATAGCAAACAATTCACACTTATACAGGAAATATAGTATAGTACTTTTAGTAGCAGTAGTTGCACTATGCATCTCTCAAAGTTTTAAGATGAAATTCGGTTCTCTCATTATGCCTAGCCCAAAATTTGCTCACACTAGTCCTTCCACTGAAATAAACTTTATGCATTCTAAGCCAAATCATCTTCAATGTCATGTAAAAACACAAACCTTTTTATAGTTTAGCCAATCTCGGCTCTTCAATCACAATGTAAAGAGAGCCATTTGCTCTTTATCACGCTTGGCAAAAACCATTTATTTCCATTGCCTCTATTTCAGAATCGCATACAACATTCATAGAAAATACGAAGCTCAATTATCCTTCATTACTTATACGCATTACAGCCCAATTATGGGCCATGGCTAGACCCATTTATTGCAATTCGGCTTTTTTACTCCTTACTGAATGATCCTTAAAGTTATTGTAACAGCAACACTGAAACACCTCCTTAAACTGATAGATGGACACAGAACCATTATTATGGTCGGTTCATCTCAGTGCGTGCATACAAATTAAGCAGGGATATGTCGTCGTAAAGATGGCACAAATTACTCAATGACGGTCACTAGTTAGCTTGGTCGCAGAGCATGTAGTGTCGCTTTTCTTTCAGAAAGACTGTTCTATTAATTGACCGAAAATGTTCTTAATTGATACGAAGTTAATTCTTATTGAATTTCGAGCGCAGAACACTACAAAAATAATAATATAAATAGCTTCAATTAAAACGTGATTTTAAATTATCGGGAAAGCGTTCCCATTGTGTACATGATGTAAGTCAAATTGTCATTTCAAGAAGATAAAATTGATATGATGTCTAACTGTTATTTCAACACCCTCCTTTCCTTTTTCTCGAAGAAAAACACCAAACAAATAACCTCATCGCTCTCTCACCACCAAATACTACAATACTGCTTATCTTTCCGTAGCTACCAATACGACAGTACTGCTTATCTCTCCGTAGCTACCAAATATAACTCAACCTTTGTTTTGTATCACTATTCAATACCATTTATGGCTCGATTCATATCTTACAACTCCACGCATATCACGATTGCATGCTACGCAGATATGAATGAACATACACTTTTTATTACCTCCGCCAAGGGGGTTATGTTTTCGTTGTGTTTGTCTTCCTATCTGTCTGTTTGTCTATTTGTATCTGTGCCTGTCTGTCAACAAGATAACTCAAGAATTTATGAACCGATTTGGACGAAATTTGTAGGGATTGTTAGGTATGCTAGGAGAAACAGATGATTAACTTTGGGTGAAGATATGTCTATCCGTTTGTTTGTTTGTTTGTCTGGCTCATTTTTCTCAATGCCATAACTCAAAAAGTTATGAATGGGTTTTAAAGAAATTAGCATGAATTGTTTGGTATATAACAAAGGGTAGATGACCATATTTTGGTAATGATCCGTTTGGGTCTTCGTTCGTTTGTCACTGTTTTTAATTTTATGCTTGTTACCACAATAACTCTAAAAGATAATGGATGGATCTTTATGAAATTTATAGAGGGAATTAGAGCTTATACAAAGAAAATTATGGTTTTGGAGACAATTTGAATTTTTTGCTACCGTTGTCTCGCTCTCAGAGTGCTCTAATTAATATTGTACTGTTGTAATAAATGTGTACTATACGAAGCTTCTCCAAGTTTACCTTATGGAATTTTGTCAGATGGTATTCACAATTTCCATGCTGAAAAAGAACCGCAATAGTCATAGTATGAGAAAACTTAGAAATACATACCAAGAGGCAGTTTCGAGTCGCTCCATTCACACCCTCACAGTTCTTACAAAGGAATCAAATAAGAAAAAATCCTTCAACCTGTTTCCATTCTGCTCATGACAAGCAGACACTGAAAAAAATCCCTTAAAACTTTCCTACATTTTTGGCGAATAAAGAAAAAGCTCGATAGGTTTTGTCACTCAAAGGCTAGAACATGCAAACGATGACTCAGCACTTTTGGCTCCAGCTCGCTGCTGAGGAGCACAGAGGCTTCCAAATATTAAAGGACCGTTCTTGTGTGTATACTTTTGAGCTGGTTTTAAGCAAGCGAAGGAGAGAATGGAAGCTCTTTGCTTGAACATTAATTTTACCACGGTGCTGTAAACAAATTAGCGTCCTTTTCTTCTCAAGTTATTTGTCTTGATATTTTGAAGCTGTTAATTTGCGTAAACTTAAGGGAACTAACACAGTTTTATTTTACTTAAGTTTTTGCAACCTACGTAATTCCGAATATATAGCCGAGGCTTCCTAAAGTAAGGAAATCTGCAGCCTGATTTCTTTTGAGGTAGTTAATCTACAGTAGAGCTGTCCAGTAGTTATCAACTTAATTTTTTTAGCGCCAATAGTTCTGTTAATATTGTTTTTTTTTTTTAAATAATTGCAGATAGCTTCTTTCCATAAAGGAAATAAAAATGTACCTTAACAGAGCGGAAACTTACTTAAAGTGCGAGACAAACCAGCTGTAAGTTGCTACGTGCAGCGTGGATATACGTAGCTACTAGCTACACCGCTGGTCATACAATACAACATCACCTCTGCACAAGATGGGCTGTGTGAATAACACAACGTGGACCTCGTCCAAAGATTCTTGAAGGTGTGCAAGGCGGGTAATAGGTATTCAAGGTGTTAGTTCTAATACTACTCACTCTCCTGCCAAATATGACAGCACAGGATATGCAACAGCACCCGTTCATAGATCATGCCTGCCGCCAAGACTGTTTTCGCTAGAACAATTTCGCAGACACAGTATAAACTCTGAGCAATTATTGCCTGCTCGTCTCAGGTGTAACCAAGACACGCTGCATCATATGAGTCCAGACTCGGCAAAATAATCTAACGCGTTTCAGCTTCAACATTTCGACGTTTGAAGCTCAACTCTTGCAAGCGAATAACAAAAGAGAATTAACATAATTTAATTCTATGCCTTTCTGCTCGAGGGAAGTCCCGAAATATGCCGTACAAAAAATATAATTTAATTTCCTTCTACTAAGAAGATTGTTACCAAGATACCTCGTACAGTTATGCTCTCCCGACTGCATAGATGGCCTCTGATTTTTGCTGTGCAGGTAAGTTTATTTAAATAAGATAAGGGCACTATTTTCAGTGTCTATCTTTTACTATTGAGTTCTGAAATTCTTATAGATAAGGTAATAAGGTCGGTAATATCTCATGCAGTGTTTTTAGAAAATTCCCTGTACATGAAGTTCTTTGAGCTAAAGGAATTGATACAGCATGTCTTAACAATTATTGTTTCTAGGTGTGTTTCGTATTATAAGCTCGCTGCAGACTCAGTTGCTGCTTTTTTTTTTTTGTTTTTATTCGTGATAAAACGTATTTTTTTCACGCTAATGCTGCTCATAAAAATAACTGATTTGCGGATTATTAACTTAGCAAAAAAAATAAATATCTAAGAAGCGACACTCATAATACATATTTACCTGATGTACTCTCCAACTTTGAACCATCAAAAATAATTTAGTCTTTACTCTTGATTTTTTCGCACGCTAGGTCTGACCCACAAGTTGTAATTTTAAAGGAAAAAACATCGTTGTAAACTGTACCAAATATGGCAGATCGCTGAGGTGGTCCTAGCCGCATCTTGTGGCTCGGCCACGCTAGTCAAGTCAGCTCCGAAAACCGCAGAAAATCTTCAGCTGCTGCCTTATTTATTTATTTATTGCCTTTGTTTACCTTTTCAGCTGCGACAAAAGTGGCCATAAATGCCCAGGGCTGGTGGATGCAGGAAGCAGAGTGCATTAGGACGACTCACCAGGACTAAAATAAAGCTTTGCCGTGACCGCATGTCTGCGTATGACGTCACATCGACCAGTCACAGATACATGTATAAGGGTTGGACCTCAGGCCTTCGATGGTTGGGCTCATAGTCCTAACCAAATATATTAGTAGTGTTAAATTCTAGACACGAGAAAAACCATAAAAACATAATTGCTCGAACTTTCTATACATGTATTGAGTACTTAGTTGGTGTCTGCTTTCAATGTAAGTACAGTGATTGCTGTGCGATATGCACCCTCATAACCGATGGTTGTATTGTATATTTAATTAATGCTCAAATAATCAGTTGGTCTTTCGCTGCTATGTGACGGCACCCATTCATGCAAGTGTTACTTTTGCTCCTCAAAGCCAACAAGTTGTTTTTTTTCTTTGAAAATGTTGCTACTTTCACTAGCCAACGCAAAAAAATGTCATTTTCTTTTTATTTTTTGAGGATAAAGTGCTAAAAAAATAGAATAGAAGCCATATCTGACGGTCTACTCAAAATCATAAAAATGTCCAACAGCTTCTTGATAAAATTTTGATTAAAATATTTACGAAATTAACATAGAAACCTCAAGCACGACGTGACAAAACATTTCATGAAGATGCAAGGAATTTATTTATTAGCTAAAAGCAAGAAGGTGCCGTTTTGTAGGTCATCGGTGGGTGACGGTCAATGTCTGCTAAGGACACAGACATGATCAAAAAATGAGTACAAATTTTGTTTTCCATGCTAGTGAATTTGTGCTTCTTACTCATAACTAACTTTTGAGTAACTATAAGAATAGCTTGTTTTTTTTTTTTGAGGTGCCTATGTTAAAAGCCAAATATTTTATAGAAATTTAGTGAATTCAATGAATTAACCTAAGGACGCATTCACTCGGAGTGGGTCGTCAAGTATGGTGTAGTCTAGGAGATGAGTTATTATGAACAATAAAAGAATTTTCTACGGTCATAAAAATATGCACGCTTCCTAGAGCTGAGTTTCTGTAGCGAAAAGTTAATTAGTAGCTGCCTACATTAAACACCAATTTTCAGTGGAATTACGCTATTTAAAGTGACTCAAATTCACTTCGTTTGTCCCGTGACGGTTTAGTGACTAGCATTAATCCAAGTAAGGTAATAAAAAAAAACATGTTGAGCTTTAGCAATGCCAAATTGTGTGTACTGAGCATTGATATTGCCGATACCGCATAATATCCGCCTAATCCTCACGCATAGAACAGTTATATTGAATCTTTCATGTGTCAAGCCTTGTAATTTGCATCTTTGGGCTTCGTTGTTGAACTAAAGCACATCAAGAAATTTTTTTCGTCAGGTGCCAAAAATTTCAATTTCGCAGCGTACAATAATTATGCGGCTGTTATTTTACAATTCCATAACGATCTTCTTGAAAGCGTGTCAATGTGTCGCTCTATGTTGAAAGTTCTAACGTGCGTTCAAGAGAATTTGTACAGCGGTGTCATCAAACTGCATGAATCTCCAAAGAGACAAATACTCCAAAGACGGTGGTACCATTCAGCGCCTGCCTGATTAAGCTACGAGAAAAGCAGAACATCAGTTGGCGTGATGGGTTCACTTTTTTTCTTATAATATACCATATGAGCGACGTTCTAAGTGGTGTTTTCCTATGAGAACAACGAGACTAAATCGTTAACTCGGGAAATAAACAGTTAAGAGAAGTGAAATACCAGTTGAAGTTACGTAGGAGCATCCCGCGCTTACAAGATACTGGTTTTCACCTTTTTTATGCCTCGCACCACTGAAACTGCCTTCATTTGTTCTGACATCTCCTTAGAAGGAAAATACCTGAATTTGTACTGAATGACGCTGAAATATTGAGCACTAGTATTTTCTTACACTTTCCGTAATCGTAGCCATATACGCTTCGAAATCTAGTCATAAATGCTTTCATAAATAAGTTATTTACCAAGACCACGGTTAAAAATTGGAACAGAGGGCGACGCTCTCTCGAACTGTAATGGAGTAGGTAATGAAAAACGCCGACACCACCTGCGGTGATGATCCTTTCGGGACCTTCTGTGAATTTTACTCCTGAAACTTCATCTTATGCAGCTTTATTATTTTGAAAAGAAAAAAAGCATCAACCTCTGCACTCAAAGAAATCTCTGTACTGGTAAATTTATATTTGCCTTATAGAAGGCAAATCTAATCTGACTCCTGGTTAGATTTACCTCGTTAACGATGAAAATAAACTTATTGTTAAAAAATATTTCTCTGGGTATTCATCGCCTGTTTAGCAAACGTGACTACTACAAAATATTTAGCCCTGATCTCCCTTTCTCTCCCTCTATTGTTATTTTGTTCTTACTACTCCATTGAGCTAAGGGTAACCTTGTAATAGAACTTTGAAACTTAAGCAACAAAATCTTGTACTGAGCTTCTGATAACATCTTCCCTAACCTTTGTCTGATATAGAATTCTTATCCTTACGCTACCAATATTTTTCTATGATCTTCAATATTTCAGAGTACTTATGTGGCATGCAGTGTACACGATTTTTTAACCTTAACTTCTAAAGAGTTTGGTCAATTTTTCATTGTTTCAGCAAATGTGGCTCTATAAAAGTACTATACATAATACCTTAATCAAAATCTAACCATATTTTATTCTAAGCTTTGTTAGCATTTAGCACACGAGCCTCGGCAATAGTTCTGCTAACTTTTGGTTTCGCATAAAATATATAAAAGTGCGGCATCATTCATCACCCCGGGCTTCTAATATATTCCATCTGCCATAAATTTTAGCAGGAAAAACGTTACGCCTTCTCAATGACAGACCCAACGACACTCGAACGATGGATGACTCAGCACTTTTGAGTTGGGCTTGTGCTCAGTTCCTGCGAAAATAGATCAGCTTGACTCCACTGCAACCAAACTTCGCTGCAGTGAATGTTGCAAGAAGTGAAGAGATTTTAAGATTCTGTTTCAGTTGAACTATGAGTTTAGTACGACAAACAAAATGACAAACGATCATCGAATTTGAGAAACATGTTCCTAACTCCAAGTGCATAAATACTCTATGAAGAAATTTACAGAAATTATATAATGACTGACGTATAAAGTATGTTAAAGAAAGCCCCAAAAGAATTGTTTTATAATAATAATTAAACTTAACAAAACTTTAAGCTAAATATTTGCAATAACTAAAGAGGAATTTCGCCACAGGCCATCTGTGCTTCTTAACACGTGTAAAATTCCTTTTGCCTAAAATTTCAGAAAGTGTAGCATAGCGTTAGATATACAAATTAAAATGCCGTGTTATGGACTATCTATATCAGTAGAAGCAACTTAATGAAGCTTGCGAAATAAAGTCTCAAAGTGCAACAGTGTACGAAACGGTGTGGGGCCTGCTGCAACCGCCTTATTATATGTAGTACCAGTGATAAGGATTGCGTATGCTGTGCCAGCAACAGCAGGTACAGTTTTTTTAGGTGCGGTCATAGCTGTCGTAATTAACCCATCTTCCTGTACAATTTGCTTAAGTGTAGACGAGCAAGCCTAAGGCTACGACAACTACCGTACAAATCAATATTGATGATCTCACTGTGATAGCTGTGATTCCAACTGAAATTGTGAGTGTTTCAGTCTTTCATTCCTTGCATGAGAACCTGTAACCTATTAAAATAATGCATGGTGCAGTTCCTGGAGTTGAATGCAGGCAAGACCAAATCTATGATTATCAGTCGGTCTTGAATGCTTCTTCAACAGCATCCGCCACGGAAGATTGGAATGCTGTTGTGCAGGGGTCTTACTCTATGGAAATATTAAGTATTTTCATCGATGGGTAGCGACATTTAAGGGAGAAATCAGGCACCCTGTGCCATGAGCTTCAAGTAAAGTGGGGCACCCGTGCAATGTAGGCGATGTGTTTAATGACAATTATGTGGTCCGTAGAAACTTCGAGAAATGCGTCCTTGCAGCCTCTGTTAGAGTATTATTCCACTGTCTGGGTTTCAGCTGCTCCCCGTCACGTTCCTCTATCGGACAAGTTTATCTGCTTAGCTGGTCTGATGTGTGCCCGAAATTGAACGGTGAACTTGTCCCACAGGCAAAGTGTTACTTGTCTCTGTATGATTTACAAGGTATTCAACAATATAAGCCATAGGTTACATTCCTTTCTGCTTATCCTAAACATCATTGAAAGAAACACTCCAGCTGCTGCAGAAGCCTATGCCATTAAACTGGAGACTTACACTGTAAGTTCGGACAGTGTATTATACCGTGCTCTGTGTTGACATGGAATTCATTACTGCGATCCGTGTTCAGCCATATTAATATGTAGGCGTTTAAGCCATCAGTGAATATTTTCTTCGCTTTCGTTCGTTCTTTCTTTCTGTTTAAAGTGCTCCGAGCGTCCTGAGGTCGCTTAAGCTCCACTTGGATTTCATTACCTGTTCATGCAAGTCGAGGTTTCTAGCTTTAATAATGACGAGAGTGCCAACTCGTCCGATGAGTGAAACACCGCAGCTATTACTCTTTCACCTTTTTCAAACCGAACTGATGCAGGGGTATGCTTGAAGGTTTTCAGAAAATTCGGATTACAAACCAGTAGGGAGGATACATAAAAGACCAGCTGACGGTCGGTTCACACGGTGAAGACCCCCACCAGCTCTCGGTTTACCCGAGGGACACACTTAGCGTCCCCCGCATGTGCGGTCGGCCTTCAAACTCTTCGGGAAAACGCACGGTCGGCTTACTGAAGAAACTAAGGATAGCACAAAAAGGTCGCTTTGCCCAAAATATTATCCAGTTTAACGATATTCGAATCATCAATTGCTTACTAATAATATTAGAAGTAAAAAACGCCTGCGTCTCCACCTATGCCAGCCTTAGGTGTGGAAGATGCTCCATCGAGCACTTTATGTTCAGCTATAGAGTACGAATGAAAATATGCTACAAAAATCCTGTTACACATCAATTTTTGTATACTATTTTACTTCAAGCACAACTTATCGCAAATCCTAGACTATTGTATATTCATAATAGAAAAAAATTATGTATCAATGACTTCAGCCTTCAATCTGTGTGATTATAGATACTTTAATTAAAAGAAAACAAGTAGTTAAATTTGAAACAGATGTATAAACTGCCTGTTTACGTAGATATCTGTTTACACAGCAGTGATAGAGCCTGCGACTCCATCAGTGGTACTTAGGCACCTACAGTGACAGTTGTAATACTGTAGGTCCAGTTGAAGACTATAGCGAGCAACAGTAGCATGTAGCGCAGGGCCAGCACCAAGCATGCCACTGGAAGTATGGACCACTACGTACGTACGAAGGTTGTGTGTCACGTAAGGAAGTCAAGGACGTACGTACGGCCCGAGCCTAAGCTTCGCACTCCTGTGAGGAGGCGTGATATGTCAGCACAGTGTCCTATTGCTCACCGCAGACGAAAGCCTTCCGAGTCTAGGCTACAACAATGGACCTCACAGAACAATTAAAATGGAGAGAAAATGCTCAAAAATGCACTATTTAAATAGGATGCAGACACTCATTGCCTTCAGGTCCAGGGAACAAAAGGATGCCGGTGGAATTGCATGCAATCCAAGCTTTCCAGTAATTCTCCAAGTGACACAATGCCACTCCTGTTTGCTGCCAGTGAGATTTGCTCACATATACTTATATTTATATATATATATAATATAAATAAAAATTATTACAGATACAATGCCAACAATTCCGTAAATTTTATGGATGATGCGTAAATATTTGAAAAATATTGTCATTACTTTTTAGAAGTATTGGTATATATTTAAAATAAATGGTCCATAGTTTAACCGTAATACTGAAAAAAAGACGGGTAAATTTTACGGGAAATATTATGGCCGAAAAAACAATAGAGTAGTCTGGGGAAAAATTATTAACGGTATGTGTTCCGTGTCTAATATATACTTGTATACGAGATAAACGAGCAGTGCTGAACTGATTGTAATAATTATACAGATCATATTCATTGTAAAATAATAATGCTAGCCATATTCGTTGCAATATTTGTGAAAGAATGAAATGAATTACCAATCATAATAGGACATATTGTTGATGGCAAAGCTATAGTGAGAAAAGCTAGGGGCTCAGTAAAACTCTGATTCCTAAACCTAACGGAAATATACGGTATAATAGCTTCGTGAACTTGTTTCTCCATCTACCGGTAGTTCATACATTAAAGACATAGGCTTTTCAATTTGCAAAAATCTGGGCCAGATAATCGAATCCGATCGGCTTTACCTTGTCCAGAACTTCAGATTTTATAGTCTGATTCAGAATTTCCAAGAGAGTTTCAGAGTTGGCTGCAAACCGATTACGCGTGTGAAGGTTGAAAACTCAGGGCTGCGGTCAAAAGTACAAATCACAAGCTCAAGAAAATGTTAAGTTTCGTGCAAGTTAAACGAATTTACATTAGCATATCTCGCTCAATATGGGTGATTCAAAAGCAAATCAACGTCTTCACCCTTATTCAAAAAGAAGAAACAATGTATTATATTATAATGTTACACACGAAATACCATGCTGAACGAAATATATTATATTATGAAATGGTTTAAACTACATCAAGCGTTCAAAGTCACTAACAACATTATAATTCTGGAAAACAGTTGCAGTTTCCATGACAACGAAGCTTACAACAGTGTCTACCTCTGCGTGTGACTAGCACAGCTAAATAGTTTAACATAGTTTTGCGAACGGCAAAATTTTGGTATTAAACTAGTTTGTATTTTTATCAAAATTTCCAAGCATAGTTGGCACAATAAGAGGTTACGATGGAAAATAGGCGTGAATGCTTTCAGTCTTGATATGATGATATCAGCCAGCCTGAGAGAAATTGGCATTCTGTTTATGATTAAGTCCTTTTTTCTACGTATCGGACTCTGTAACGATAAGTCTTGGCAAGTTGATAAAGGAAACAAAATCAAATGTTGAGCCTGAATAGTGGCAGAGCAGCTGAAGACCAGACCCAAGAGGGTACGAAAGTTTACACTAAAAAATAGTTTAGGTATTGTGAAGCGGTCTCTTTACGGCATTCTTTTATTAGTCCAAGTTTCAATTGTTATTTTTTCCATTTAAAATTACTTTGGGGTTACTTGCCTTCTGTTTATGCCTCTGCACCGCATCCACTAAACCATTTTATTTACAAAGGAATAACACTTTTAAAACATGACAAAGTGGTTTCTTTGGTCGCGAGGTTGAGTTATCAAAGACGAGGAATTAAGAATAGCTTACTTTCAGGTAAAGACTGCGATTCCTGCTATGGCTGTGACTGCGATTCCTACAATAGCTGTGACTATGATTCCTACCATAGCTGTGACTACCATTTCTATTATAGCTGTGACTGAAATTTCTACTATAGCTATGACTTCGAATCCTACTATAGCTGTGTTTCTTTACCAGCGTCAGCTGCTAATTTCTACAGACTCAGTTTTCTGCAAGTGAGTAAGCTGCGAGTTGTATCGTAGATGATTTCTTCCATAACGTTTTCTTATATTTTTTTTGCATATGCTTCTATTTTCTGTCCATTGCTGGGACTGACTTTCAATATATATAAAATTATTAGAAGCGATATTATGCTTTCTTGTAGCATAACTGGCATACGCCGCAGTTTCTGTCATGTATACCGCGTGAGGTGCATACACATCGTCGGTAGTGTTAGGCTGTAGTTGTATTAGGCCTGAAATAATAATAATAAACTAAGTTGCAAAAATTCTTACTGATCCCAATGTTCATACACTATACTATACATTATCATGCTTTGCTATATATAGCAACCATCAATAGCATTCAATTTTTCCAGTTTGCGAAAGGAAACGAAGGAAGAAAAGTGAAGGTGTGGGAAAGAAGACGGAGTGGAAGTAACAAGGCACGTCCCATGAGTTACTCCACTTCCTCTCAGCTGGCAGGCGCTCTTCATTACTTTCACTTCGTCGCTTGTAGCCTTAGCAGAAATTTCTACGGTGCCGCCAAAGCGTTAATTGCGCCTTGCTCGATTGCTTAAATGGCTCTATTATGCAGAAAACTATACGATTATGTTCATTTCTATTGCTTAGGAAGTCATGGTTGTTGTGTTGGTTGCTGCGTTGCCCGTGCTGAGAGTGTTATTGACGACATGCCGAAGAATTGTGTTGAATAAAGAGTGTGTATATGTTTTGACCCAAAAAGTGCCAGAAGAAATTGATCTATCATCGCAATCTCTAGTACACAGTCAGATGGGTTGACCTACATGTGAAAATTATAGCACCGCTGACTAGCTCAGCAGCACCAGCCCCAATCCGCAATTTGTCTTCCTTCTGGTACATCTGCTTATTCCTGGTGCTAACTTTTTGTTCCATATGCCGATATTTTATGCAGCGTTGATGGCCATGTTAAGCCCGCTGCAGACGATAATCTATTGTACTGTGTTGTCACAGCACAGCGTTCAAATACGTTGTTGTGTGCAGGTAGACAAAGAAAAAGTTCCCTGTTCTTTGAGTTCTCATTCGCTCAAAATTTGAATAGATATGAGAATATTTACTCGTGATCCTTGCTAAGCTAGTGAAAAATATGACGGCTAACGTTTTATCTAGATTTTTGACCGACACAGAATTGTGCTTTCAGGAATAGAACGAAATAATCGAACGCCGTACAGGGAAAACTAAGGATAAAAGAGTTGCTCTGTCTCTGAAAAAGGTTCCGTATGTCTTCAACGAGTTATATTATTTTATTCTTCCCTTTGGCTGTTCAAATTGTACATACGATATAATGTAGAAAGGTAATTTGAACCAGAAGCATTTCTATCAACATCGCAAGTGAAGACAGCACCTGAATGCGATGCGTTCAGACATGTTCACAACACGCACCAACACGACGGCAATCAGCTCGACACGACCACTGAGGCCATCATCCAACGAAAGTAATTCGAAGCCGTGAACGATATGTGAACTCCATAATGGCTTATTACTCGTGTTTCCTGTTTCGTCACACGCACTGCGTACTTTCTTGGAAAAATACTTTACCTGAAGCTATAAAAGCGAGAAAGGCCTTACGGTAACTCAGTTGATGAAAAAAATATATATAATAGCTAGTATTTACCGCTTTTTTAACTTATGTCAGTATTTAATATCAACAAGGAATATGTTCGTCTGTTTTGGACTTCAAGTTGTCAACTACAGTGCATCTTTCATTTGAAATTGGAGCTATAAGCAGGAACAGAGAATTTAGGAAAGAGCTTTACTTAGAAACGGATTTGACTAATGCGCTTACCCTATTCATTATTTATTATTGACTTATCAGAACTTTCTACCAATTTTGTTAACTGTTTAGACATAAAAGAACGTGAAATTTGTCCCATTCTTAAAAGAGATCGACCTAAATAAGCTGCCTGAGTCATTAGGCACTTTCAAGGCTTCTAATAACCAGCACTAAAACGTTTAAATTTA
This sequence comes from Parhyale hawaiensis, assembly GCA_001587735.2. Taxonomy (NCBI): domain Eukaryota; kingdom Metazoa; phylum Arthropoda; class Malacostraca; order Amphipoda; family Hyalidae; genus Parhyale; species Parhyale hawaiensis. Next base: position 15,898,291 of record LQNS02007216.1, read on the forward strand.
AACATCGAAACCATAAGTGAGCGGCTGCTCCTACGACAACAGTGCGAGGTGTGAGGGTATTGGTCCTGAGGCTATAAATTTAGATGATTTGAGATAAAATAATATTTTAAGAAGTTAAAAGGTACAGATGAATCAGTAGTGAAAAATAAATATGGCTACCAAAGTGAATTATGTACATATATAGTACAGGCGACAACCGATTATCAATTAACTACCGTAGGTTATTGTATTATGAAGTTTTGAGTGGTAATCAGAATGAGCACGTCAGTTCGGTTCTGCAGCTGCAGGCACTGCCAGAGTCTGCAATAAGCTGTCTGATTGCTCTTCAGCCTTTCTAAGTTTCTTTGCAGCTAGCACGATAGATTTAAAGTATCAAACCGTAAAAAGTAAGTTTTGAAAGCTTAAGGCGTCGTATAATCCCAAGTTATAAAGCATCATCTTTCAAGTTTAGTAACATTTCACTCAGGGCCGTCTTTTTAATGCTGGTATAAGCTAGGAAATATGCTGGGACAGCATGAAATGCAAATGAAGTTTCATTATTTTAGTATAAAATAGCCTCACGCATGATGTAGCTTTCGAAAATTTAATTTTTTTTTTCAACAAATTTTGAAAGACTCATATTACTATAACACACTGTTTAATCCCTACACTGAGTGGAATCTTGGCGTTTTTTGATGCACTGATATTCATCAAAATTATGTGCATTATTATCTTGAGCCGAAACACGCAAGTGCATAATCAATGTGCTAACTGCATCATCATGACGCACTTTAACTAACTCTACTGCAATTATAATAATCATAAGCAGTAAATATATCTAACGAGGTATTCTTTTTTCCTTAAATTTAAGAATTAGGAAAATCTAATAGTGAAGGAAACGAAAAGTCAACGCTATTAAAATAACAGAATCGAATGCAGCCGGCGAGATATTTTTTATTCCCTTGCAGCAAAAACTTCATCTCCTGTTCTTCACACTATACCAATGCCGAATTGTCAAAATTCTAGAATAATCAAATGAGGCAAAATTAAATCTACGGATGATGCATCCACTGTATGCGAGATGATGAATGATTATCATAATAGCAAAGTTAGTTAAAGTCGTGATATATATAATGTATATAGGATTCTGATGATGTACTTGACACATTGATGATACATTTATGTGTTTCGGTTTGGGACAATCCGATGATGCGCCAAAATGCATCGAAAACCCATCAAATTTATGCAACTGAAAATGACGTAACTTTAAATTACTATAGCGATCTGCATGGTATTGTTTGAAACCACGTCCCGCTTCCAGTAATATGTAACAAAACTGCGAAGCTATTTTACTCCCCATTTGTCATAATAACTCTTTCTGACCGCACTGTCTGTTGCGATGGCCCACAGCAAACTGCTCATGAAATACCTACGAGCATCCAAATTCTGCTGTGTGTAACACTTATGTGCATCCTTTTTTATTTTCAGAGTACTTCATCTGTTGCCTCTTTTGAGGACTGACACTTGCGCTTGCTCGTTCAACTTAACTTCGAATTTTGAAGTTCCAAACCATAAAAAGAAAGTTTTGTCTATCCAATAATCCTAAGCTGCAGTTGTCAGACCTATGTGAAAGCAAGAACAATAAAAAGAATTTCCAATAAGAGAAGTCTCCTGGCTCACAAGAGAAAAAATCCTAAAAACTGCGGTAGCACTCCTTGGCGAGACAAGTTTAAGGTATGGAGGCTCAAGGTCTCTAGACACTTGATTGCGACACATTGTGAGACTTATGAATATGCCCCATATATTCATTACAGCTGTCATACTGACACAGGAAGCAACTACTCAGAAAGCGAGTGGTACCTTCGTTACAACATAGACAAATAAAGATTTAGCTGTACTTCTTTCGAAATAATTTTTAACTAAGTATAAAAAATTGCCCATTATTTAACACACATGCCTTAGTTAGTCGGGCTTGAAACAATTTCATAATGCAGCAATTAGGAAAATTCCAATACTTCACTTCAACAGTACAACATTCCGATAGAAACTTACGTATTAATGGATGTGTTCAGAGTCAGCCTCAAGCTAATCTGAACTGCAACGTTCGCCTAAACTTCAGTCCGAATTACTGTGTCACTGAAAATATCTCCAAAGTCATAGTTATAGTTGTGGCGATATCTTTCTTGCTGCCGCACTCAACTTCCAAGTACTAAAATATCATGAATATTGTAGTAGTCAGACGTATGTCTGACGTATTGCATGAGCAATAAATGAAGAATTTCCAACAAGCCTTTTAGCTCGGCTCTAAGCGCTAGATCTTTTCTAGAAATCTAAACAGTAAATGTTTAGAATGCGATGGCAGCGGCACTGACCTGCGTTATCGCTGTACAAAAAGAAAAAATCAAAGAAAACGAGAAACTAATGCCTCTGACCGTGAAATTTGATCTTCGCTCCTGCATTGCTGCTGTGAACTGCAAAAAGACTAACTTAGAAATGCATTGAAACAAATCACATATATTAGAGAGAGAGCCTGACCTGAGTTAAGTCTTAAAGCAAGCATGGCTACTCAAGCTAACTTCGTTAAGTCTAATCCTGTAAATTATGAGCGAGTGGCCGACCGAGCGACGACCACACCCTGCAAGCCGAGCTGCTGTCAGAGATGGGGAGTTCTGTGGATATTGTTTTGCCTTGTGGTGCAGGTGCCGTCTGTGGGTAATGTTCTACTTTGTGGCACAGGTGCCGTCTGTGGGTAATGTTCTGCCCTGTGGTGCAGGTGCCGTCTGTGGGTAATGTTCTACTTTGTGGCACAGGTGACGTCTGTGGGTAATGTTCTGCCCTTTGGTGCAGGTGACGTCTGTGGGTAATGTTCTAATTTGTGGCACAGGTCACGTCTGTGGGTAATATTGTGCAGGTGCCGTCTGTGGGTAATGTGCTGCCCTGTGGTGCAGGTGCCGTCTGTGGATATTGTTTTCCCATGTGGTGCAGGTGACGTCTGTGGGTAATTAATGTTCTACTCTGTGACACAGGTGGCGTTTACTGCTAATGTGCTACCTTTTGGGACAGTTGACGTCTGTGGATACTGTTCTACCTTGCGGCACATATGACGTTTCTGCCTTGTGGCGTTGGTGACGTTTGTGGGTAATATTGGTGCAGGTGCCGTCTGCAGATAATGTTGTACTTTGTGGCACAGGTGATTTTGAAGTAACTATTATACTTTGTGGCGCAGTTGACGTCTGTAGTGTGTAGATAATGTTTTACCTTGTGGCACACGTGACATCTCTGGATCATTTCTACCTTGTGACACAGTTGACATCTACGGATAATGTTCTACCTTGTGGCGCATGTGACACCTTTGGGTGTTGCTTAGATTAGTGACACAGTTGCGCCTCTATATCCAGTTCTAACTTGTACGACAGAGGCGCTTGTATGTATTTCTTCTGTCACTTGGCCCAGATGACGACAGTATAATAGTGTAAACGTGAACAAATGATGAGTATGAATTATAAATTCAATAATCTACTCCTTGTGGAGATGTCATGTGACATCTGTGTATATTAGTTTGAATAGTACCGTTGACGTTCATCGACGCTGATTGTAAACAAATGTCATTCTGGAACGTTTTTCTCTCGTTATGTTTGTGTATCTGAATATCGTAGTGGTTTGCAGTCCGTGTACGGTCTCTGAATATTGTTCCAACTCATAGAAATGATGTCTACGAATATTGCTCTAACTTGCAGTTTAGATAATATTTCTGGATATCGTTCTGCCAAGCGTTTCATATGACGGCTGATTATATTGTTTTAACTTCTAGTGATGCTTATTTTAATTTTGACTAGAGGAAAGAAATGACTTCTTTAACATTATTTTATTGTGGGATTGATATCTGTAGATGTTGGTGTGACTAGTGCAGGTAATGTTAATGGATAGTGTGTCTATACATGTTGCATTTGTGGATATTGTTATGATTTTTGATGTTCTGACTTGTGCCACAGCAAATACTTAGAGATTTTGTTTTAACCTGCGTACAGGTGACGCCTGCATGCGATCTTTATTCTTATGGCTCGCTGTACGTGAAGCACGTCTGGCTTATCATCTTGGTATGTGGATCAGGGGAGACTTCACATGGTTATGATATACCGGTGCATATGAAACCATAGCTATACTTCTGAGTGGGCGATACCCATCAGGAATATGGTTATGGCTTTAATTTGGTCGTACATGTGAGGTCTTTGGATATACATACTACTTTGAGGTGCTCGATGAGCTTACTTCAATTAACATAATTATGTCCGATTAGCTTTACTTTATCCGCACCTCCAATTCAATATAAGCGTTTATTGAGCCACTGCAGATCACTTAAGTGTAATTTGTTTGCAATTAACGCAGGAACCGTCGCAACAAGTGGTAATGCCAATGATCAGGAGTGAACTTCTACGCAAGTTAACGTTAACCAGGTTCGATTATCTTATTTAAAATGGGCAACTCAAACACACTTTTACTTTATTTTGCTCCCACTAAAGCAGATGAAAAAACCCAAGGGTCAGTCCCTATAGCGCTGCATACCAGCAGGAGCAGATGTTGGAAGCACCCCGGGACGAAGCCCTTCAAAATTAAGAGCTCGAGAATGTTTATGGTTGCTTGGTGTGCTGAACTCATTGCTACCATTGATACAACTGGCCTGGATATGTTACTCACATTACAGTGCTATTGTCAACGCGGATATTTCAATGGAAATGAAGACCTGAACGCTAATTTGTGATCTTCTCAGTGCAAACTTTGGAAGCTCGAGCTTCCAGCTGGAGTATTCTTCACGATATCTGCAGACGCTTGTTAGCAAACGGATGGAAGTTTTAATTTCTTTTTTCTTTTCACACTGCGCCATTGGATACGATACTTCAAGTATTGCATGTAGACGAGATCACTTTTGCTGATATTGCATAGCTATTCAAATATTTACATTGAAAGGTGCGCCTTGCATGTCATTAAGAAAGTGGTATTGTAAGACATTTTGAAACTATTACTATAAATATATATGATTGAACGAAGGGCCTTGGAAATCCTTCAATATATCGTGTTCTCGCCATATGCGAGTGTATTTTTCTGTTTGCTACTTCTATTTATGCGAGCAAAAAAAATTTGTTCTTGCACTATTTGTCAGCTGTGTGTGTGTGGGGGGGGGGAATAGGGGAATGCAAGTTGTGCGCGGAAGGTAATACCACAATACAGTATTTTTGTTTTTTTCTTTTTTTTATACGGATTGTGGCACGATGTCAATAATATTGTGTTTTAGCTCTCCTTCAGTGCAGTATTATTGGGAATAACTGCTGAATTTACGATCTACCGGGAGGTGGGAGGGGGAACAAACGGGTCACGGAACCTAATGCCCTTTATATAAAAATTTAGAAAAGTTCGATAGATGCGAATACACCTTACGCGAGCTTTTTTCGCTATTGTAACCCTCGCATGCAACAGGAATCAGCGGTAAATCTTGAACATTCTCAGGCCTAAGGATAGGTTTTTTCAGTCGGTGCAATAAAATTTTACTATTTAGGACATACCATTTGTCCTCCTCCTACCTTACATTCTCAAGCGAAGTTGACTTTCTCCGAACTTTCTTAAAAAATAACGGTTATCCGCACCATCTTCAAGACCACTACTGCAAATTGTTCCTAGACAAACTGTTCGATCCCGGCATCAACAAACCCTCCGTCCCTAAATTAGACTTCTTTCACTTGCTTTCGTACTACAACAAAGCCTCTGTTAGTGCAGTAAACACACTGAAAGCGTTCCTCTCTGAAGCCTACCCAGATATAAACTTTAAATTTTCATACAAGAACACGTTTACCATAGATTCTAAATTTAAATTTAAAGACAAACCTCACACACCACATCTCTCAAGTGTTATCGACCGTTTTAAATGCAGAGGATGCAATGCCTCGTACATCGGTAGCACTGGACAAGTAGTAGTAGAAATACGAACTTTAACTTTACTAGCGCATCTGGGACACAGTGGCATATCGCGCCGAACTATTCCTGGGGTTTAACACAGGCTCATGCGTCACTAGGACGCGAGGTATGTCTCGTTTTAAATTATCAATGATTCTTGTCTCGGATTTTCTGNCACTGGACAAGTAGTAGTAGAAATACAAACTTTACTAGCGCATCTGGGACACAGTGGCATATCGCGCCGAACTATTCCTGGGGTTTAACACAGGCTCATGCGTCACTAGGACGCGAGGTATGTCTCGTTTTAAATTATCAATGATTTTTGTCTCGGATTTTCTGTCGGGAGATCTCAAAGTGGTCAGAGAGCTACTGACAGCAAAAAGGCGCAAGTTGTGCATCTCGAACCCCCGGGTGCGGCTGAACGCTTTCGCTCAGCTATGCAGCACAGGGGAAGGAAACGAAAAGCAAGACGGTAGAAGTCCATCGGGAATAGGTCGGCCACCTCGATCAGCGGCTCACCTTCCGAAACAGAAAGGGAAGTTTCGAGAGCCTACCTAACTTTACAAAACTAATCTCGTTAGCAGGAACTGCGGCAAGCTGCAACATCTCGTGCGGAAAAACCACTAAGGACCCTTGGGTGCTTGAGGCCCAAATATATTGTGGCAGAGAAAGGGCCCGCCAGAATATACCCCTGAGGGCAGCACTGGACAACATTTCAAAGTCTGCATTGGCCAACAATTAAGTGTATCCAGCCGAACCGGTTTACCACTTGCAAAACCTTCACAGTCAGCTCCTCGCCTACATGCTGAGCAAAACCACCATCCCATCAACATGAATGACTTCTCAATCAATGACTCTCCTAATCCATTAGGGCTCACAACATTAGAGTTCCTCTTCATTCACAGAACAAGACCCAGCCTTAGCATTATGACCTCAGCTGTACCGTTCCACACAGTGCATGATTAGCCCCACATCTGCTGACTGTACAGGAGCTGACATCCGGCTCCCCTCCTGTTTCCCTCACTAGGAAATAAAGGATTTTTTTTTATTTATAAGTTGTAGATTTCCCCTCCTGTTTCCCTCACTAGGAAATAAAGGATTTTTTTTTATTTATAAGTTGTAGATTTTCATTTTCCGTTTTTTTATGATGGGATTTTTATTTATCACAAAAAGGTAAATTTTATATTCTGCCTACTTTACAGTTATTATTAAATAATTGCCTCATTTTAATTCATTTTTGAAAATAAATTTGTGTATTAGGTTGGAATGTAGTTCGAAAAAGAAAGTCCTATTAAATTCATAAAGGCATGGGTTACCTAACAAGACAAATATTATATTAAGCTGTGGTAAAAATGAAGCTCTGAAAAATTTTTATTACGGCAAGCCTACAATAGCTAAGCTTTCTGCCTACAAGACTTTAAGAAACAGTAAAATATACGAGTTTGAAAAAATATTGTATGCATAAACTTTTAGTTAGTAGAATATGTTACATTACTGTTGGGAGGACAAACTGTATTATGCAATAGTAGATTGATTCCAAACAAATGTAGTTCAAATACAATTTCAATAACTACGTGATTATACAACAGATAGGTAGGTTTGTATTGCACAAACATAGCAATGTTATAATATATTTTACGAATACTCTGTGTTTCAGCAGGTAACCAACAAAGTTCGTGTCTTGTATACAGTGAATTTTTGAGCAGAAAATCGTAGAACTTTCTGGTTCACCTGATGCAATAGAATGATTCCTGATAGACCCTTTATACATATATCACGGAGCACGAATACTGTATTGGCTTGATGAGTTTCAGTTACTTCAAATCGGCATTTAATTTCACAAAGGATTTAGTAGATTTCTCCACGTTTCTAAAAGCACATTTCTGTTCATGAGTGCTTTGCATGAGAGGCATTTTCCGCATACAGAACAGAAATGCAGTATATTGCTCATCTATGTATGCAAGCACGAGTATGTACACACTTGTGTCGACGAAGGTCATGCGACACTAGATATTATCTGGTGGAAGGAATGCGCATTATGTCTCGGACACACATTATTCGATATACATGTACCGTACGTATATCTACATGCATCTAACTTCCCTCACCCATATACGCATCAGATTGCCTTGCAACCATTAATCAGTGCAGTTGTTGCACCTATTCAGTCCGACAGCGTTCTTCCCACGTATTTGCACACCACCCTGTTGTAAGTGCACATTCCCTTAGTTTTACCGGCATTTGAGCTCAAAAAATAATTTCTCAACTGCAAAACTAATTAAAGGTGAAGGTAAATATAAGCGTCACGATCTTGAAAAACCCAAAACAAATTAAATATTCTTAGATTCAGCAGCAGTAACTACCGAAACTAACCGTACTATTACCATGGCGATTATTATTTTTTGGGTAATGTCTCTCGACGTACACGGCTTGCATAAGTATTTTTCCTCAGGGATTCTTTAACAAATGAATAATTACAGATGCACTTAGTGTCAGCGTTATGCATTAGAGTTACGTTCAGTAGCCGTTATGTTAAATGTATGATAATATTGGATCACGTTCTGCAACATAGTCTTATACTGTTACCTATCCCAATCCCACGGGACTTAAGTGAATTTGTTGCACACCGGTATGGAAGTATGACTTACTTATTACGGCACACGGTAGGAACCATAACATATTGGGCACTTTTTCTTCCAATATAATTTTTGGATCACCTGTACAATTATCGAGGTGGGAAATATCGGAGTAACAATAGTGCAGGTGGGAAATATCGGACTAACAATTGTCCAAGTGGGAAATATCGGAGTAATAATTGTCCAGGTGGGAAATATTGGAGTAACAATTGTGCAGGTGGGACGTATCGGAGTAACAAATGTGCAGGTGGGAAATATCGGAGTAACAATTGTGCAGGTGGGAAATATAGGAGTAACAATTGTGCAGGTGGGAAATATCGGAGTAACAATTGTGCAGGTGGGAAATATCGGAGTAACAATTGTACAGGTGGGAAATATCGGAGTAACTATTGTGCAGGTGGGAAATATCGGAGTAAAGATTGTACAGGTGGGAAATATCGGAGTAACTATTGTGCAGGTGGGAAATATCGGAGTAACAATTGTACAGGTGGGAAAGACTGGGGTGACAAATGTAAAGGTGGGAAAGACTGGGGTGACACTTGTGCAGAGGGTCTAATCTTTAACTAACTATCCTAACTTAACTTTACTTAACCTAAAATAATCTAACCTAACCCAACCTAACCTAATATACTGGGTGACAATTGTACAGGTGGATATACTGGGGTGACAACTGTGAGATTTTGGAGTGACACTTGTACAGGACACCCAGTTTTTCCTTGCACTACCGTAGTAGTCTTCGCAATTAAACATTATTTTTTATTATTTAATTATTATCAGGAGGTTCGTGATGTGTACAATATCACTGGCAATCAAAATAAGATGAAAATAAAACGTTTTTACCGTACCTTGTCTCATTACCTTTACTTCTGAAGATATGTAAACATATTTCTAAGGGATATTCTTTAGCTCACGGTGTAGACTAAATTGCACAACCCCAAAAACTACAAGAGTAATATTATTACCTGTTTTTCCACAGTAAAACTTGAAATATTATAACGTTCCTATACAGATAGAGTATAGGGTTAGCTGAATCTTGCTCAAATGCTACTTAGGCGGGCCTAGCATTAAATCCTACAATGTTTGATAACGCGCCATATAGTTGTGAGTAGCAATCCATTGCAAACTAANTGAAATATTATAACGTTCCTATACAGATAGAGTATAGGGTTAGCTGAATCTTGCTCAAATGCTACTTAGGCGGGCCTAGCATTAAATCCTACAATGTTTGATAACGCGCCATATAGTTGTGAGTAGCAATCCATTGCAAACTAAAATAGTTCGAGGAATTTGTAGTCGAATTTGTAGTCATTGGTTTTAGCTTGTCGCGACACACGGTCGTCTATAGATTCTCTGATCATTGGGTAAGTTTTAGAAGGTAATTGTCTAAATAAGCCTCTTACACAAATGTTTCGTCTTTCGCACCTTTTAACTGAATCAATGAAGTGCTCCTTGCCCAACATGTGTAATGGAGCGAGGCGCTGCCAAGGAATCCTAAACTCTACTTCGGTTTGGCCTTCCCATCGCCTTTCGTTTGCGTCTCTTATTTCCTTTAAAATCCTACGCAGTCTAGCAAGACCTGTTTCCGTTCTTCGTCTTCTTTTCCACCTTGGTGCGTTCCTAAGTCGTGTTCGTACCGAAGTTTGTAATTCTTCTCTACGATCAACGAGTTCGGTGCCTCTTCATTTCTCTACTAACTTTGTCGTATTTGGGGTAGTTTACATGTGATTTTAAGTAGTTAGTTTCTACTGACGTAGAAACCAATCAATCGATCAATCAAACAAATAATCAGGCTTGATTCAACGTGGAGGCTTCATGAATATATGCGAACCACCGCAACAAACTGCCGCATTTTCGTTGATTACCGTCAAACATCCGTCAAACGCGTTTGCCTTTGTACCGTTCCTTATTGGGGGTGTGCCGTAGTCAATTCTTATTTGCCCTTAGTTGCCGATGCCGATTCCCAAGTAGGTGCCGATGCCGATTCCCAAGTAGGTGCCGATACCGATGCCGATTCCCAAGTAGGTGCCGATACCGATGCCGATTCCCGAGTAGGTGCCGATACCGATGCCGATTCCACCACTTACCAGTTGTTGCTATGAAACAATTGTGAATTCCCCTCTGTGGGCATGGGATGGGCCTAGGACATAAGGTGGTTAGATTAGTTAGGTTCAGCTGTCCAATCCAGTGTTATGGGGAACAGCGTCTCCAGGAAGATTTTGTAGGTTATATTGACCATTAGCTGAACCATTGAGATGTCTGTCTACCGTGCCCATGTTGCTTCCTTCCGTTTTCATACGCATGCTGATGATGCTGTACTCCACTCTTCCTCTTCTTTCCTGATTTGATTTTCCCGTGCGTGCTGCTTCACCCTCGTCCATGAGTTACACGTTTCTATCGACACACTACATCTCCCTTTTCCTGTCACGAAATACCGTAGTTGTGTCTAGCAAGGCAGCTAACATAATAATTTGAAACATTCTGCTAGTGGTTCCAAACGTAAGTCAGTTTATCCTTTTTTTTTTTTTTTTTTTTGAGAAGGAAGATTGATCTTGTTAGAAGCTCTAATTTTGACATGAAGAAATTTTAACAAGAACTGCACTTTTTCAAAAATTTTCAGTCTGTTTCGAAGTGAAGATTGTAGGTAGCTCATGTGAATCGTATCATAGGTATGTAGGACTGCCTATTTTAATATATAATTGTTACTTAGCTGGTGGCTCGTGACGATCCAAACTTGGAAAAATTCGTGGTCGTGATGCGGTACGAAGCCAGCTGTTGTGGACTTCCATGCATTCTAAAGCATTATGGGGGAAATCACGATCTTTGTAAAAGTAATATAGACTGACATAAATGGGGTTAAAACAACATGATTTAATTATTGAAGAAATTGGCCGAATCGGGCTCGTTCTGTCGTAGAGTTAGCGCACAAAATAGAACAGAAAAATGATGGGCTATTGCATAGGAAAACCACGATCATGCTCTAGAATTGAAACATTCAATACATTGGTGGAATGTGGCAATATTCAAAATACCAGCAACAGGCAAATATGAATCAAGAGCAATGAAAGACGTGCCAGTACCTCTAAAGAGTGTGATTGCTATAACTTTTTTTTACGTCTGGGTCTTTATCGAGATACTAGTGTGAATCCTTCATAGGTAAAAACATTTGATAGATATACCGGCGATATCAAAATGGCCAGCTTGGCTATATGATGCATGCTAAAACAGACAGACTACGTTAAACTCGTTGCACGCCAGAGTCGGTACACGACTATGTTTCACGATCGTGGAACTAATGCTTCTGTGGGCTTGACAATGATTTAACCCGCTTACACCTATCAATTCCACACATGTGCCGTCGAGATATCAAACTCTGAAAGAGATATTCGAAAATGAAGAAGGGGTACTCACTAAATCCGAATATCTGCCGTTGCGGCTCAGATTTTAAGCAGGTCTTAAAAACAATGCAATAATTAATGTATCTAAGGGTTCTATGTCTCTTTCGACTTACTATAATTCCATTGTTTCTGCTCTGATATCGCCTTTGCTGCGGAAAAGGCGTCTAAAGCTGAGTACAACAATAATCGAAGTAGCTACTTGAGCTTTATTTCATTGTGGATTTAATCAGATCGCGTTTATTTTAAATAATCGAAGTCGCACAAAAACCTGACCTGATACAAAGAAACTGGTGTCATTTCCGTTTTCAGGGCATCAGAATTGTTTTAGAACATATAGCTAAAAAAAAATTTGAGGGGCATCCTAGCGAGCTTCATAAAAATTATAGATTTATTTTCTTTTATATTTTTTTGCTGAAAAAGGATCATCAGATAGTGGGAAAGTGTATCCCAAAATATATTTGGGTTTCGAGCACTATAACCCCGCAAAACAGGGGGTCAAAGTGGAACTAAGCTTGTGATAATTTTTTTATTCGTAGACCAATTGTTGTGAAATGTACACAGTAAATGTATTTTTGAAAAAAACGCGTTTTGCTCCCACACTTTGATTTTAACCTTGTTTTTAAAATAATAGAAAACATCTATGTATATAGCTATTGGAAGTTTCAAGAGAATAGAATTCAATGAGTTTTCATGCCAGGAAAAAAACAATGACAGTATTGGAATTCATGAAAAATTCCTAGGCAAACTTTTGAGCCAGATTTTCCATTTTTGCCCTCAAAACCAAAAATTTTGCTATTCTACGATATTTCAGTTAGCGATCAAACATCTTATGTATAAAAAATTGTAAATGGAAAATCCAGCTATGTATTTTTGTTAGAAATGTTTCAATGATTCCAAAACTGTCATTGTTTGTTCTCTAACATGAATTGTCACTGAGTTCTATTCTTTTAAAATTTCCAAAAATATATACATATACTGTATATTTATATATATGTTCCCCATTATCTCAAAAACTAAGGCCTAAATAAAAAAATTGCATGAGCAAAATGCATTCCTTTTTGAAACCTACATAAACTGTGCAAATTTTAGAACAATGAGTCCACAAATCGGAAAGTTTCTTAAATTGTGTTGTGGCGGGTGACCAGTGCAGGTCAATTTGCCCAAAGAATCGGCATCGGCAAAAGCTAATAAAGTGCCGATACCGATGCCGAGTCTAGGCCCCATAAAAGAGCCGATTCTTACCGATGCCGATACCCCCCAAAAGTGCCGATTCTTGCCAATACCCATGCCGCTAAATCGGCACACCCCTATGTTCCTTCCTTACCAAGCAAAGATGCACAGCACAGTATATTAAAAATCAGCAGCTATGTATGTGGGAGTATCGTTGCATACTCTCAGCGCTTTACTATGATCAAATTATACAAAGGTTCGTTAGTAAACTGAGCAATGTATCGCGCAGTTCACTGCACTCCCATTATTAATCGAAATTTTTCTAGTGAAGCTAACCAGTAAATGATTTAAAAGAATCTCATATAGTAAGGAAGGTTTCCAAGTCTATTGCAGCATTGTGAGGTGCTCTACATTCACCAATGTTATTAGGAATAAGTTGCTATCTACACAATACAGGTGGTCAAAGGGTACATTCTTGCATGCACTCTCCAGCAAATGCCAGATGATAAGCATCGTTATATAATTGACATGTGGGCACAGGTGTTGGTCTGCATACCTTGTTAACGACTCTACGGTGCACCTCAACTTAGCAATGGAACGCAGCAAGCATTGTGGGATACTTGTGGGTGTGACACTCTCTTTTATTTTATTCGTTGTATACATTCATCGTATGCAAGTGAAGGGCAAGAGCCCTAAATCAGAGGTTCTTGGCCTTTTTGATGCCTCGCATATCTCATTTGGTATGATTTATCACCCCTTCATTATAAAAAGAGTCAACTTTATAAAAATTTAGGTGGAAATCTAAAACAACTGAAATGTTTTCTCACACCTCTTTCAGTGTTATTTTTCACCTGGGATTAAGAGCCTCTGTCTCATATTGACCACTCGCAATGCTAAGCAGCTCGAGTATTTAGTGGACAACACGTTGCATCCGTCAGTTTCTGAGCCTAATTGTTGCTCCTGCGTATTTACCGTCGGCCTAGTGCATGTGCTGTGTGGTTTTTCGCATTAGTGTCTATCATTGAATACGGCTGCTTACGTAGCACTTAGTAGTAAATCACGTTAGTGATTTCTAAGCCCAGATTTTAGAATTTGGTTTGGTAGTTCGTTAATGCTCTACAGCCTTCAAATAATATCACCTCCAAACACTAAGGCGGTTCAGAACGTAGATTAAAATTCCCCGATATGCGGTGTCGTTCAGAAGCACGAGGAGACAACAGCTCACCACCTCTTGTTGCGATATTAATATTTTTACAAACAGCTCATGCTCTCTCTCTCTCTCTCTCCCCCCACCATTCTCTATGACGTCACATTGTATAGCTATTTGGTAGCGATAACTACCCATACGCCTGCCCGGCTTTAGTCTGAATTCTAAGGCTGGGATTGCCAGGAACAGCAGTTTGCATCACTGTAAGGGTGGTATGATCGAGAGAAAATGCATTTCCAGTAAAGTGACCAAGTTAGCTTTAAACACCTTATGTATTGGGTTTAAATCTTTCTCTTTATATGCATTATTTATGGCACCGCATAATTACAATCTGAAAATTACACCTAGAGTAACAATTATTTCAGTCTTTCTGCAGATCTAGTCCTTTATCTCCCTTATATTATGCCTATTTACAATATTTGATGCCAACAACGTGCTCAAAAAATGCTAGGTTCTTGACTGCAATTTTTAAGGCAGTTAAATAACTTGCCAGAGTGACTGCTGGCTACAGGAAAAACTTGTAAATATCATTCTCGTTGATCATAGACAGATTTAGTTTTACCTCCACAACGCGTTGGTTCACTCTAGACTTTATTTCTTCAGAACTGTAGTTCGCGTGCATGCGAGTGTGAAACGGTTTTAATGAAGGCAAAAATATTGCGTATAAAATGATCAGATTATGGCACGTTATCTCCTCTCTCATCTCTATGCTAATTTTGTACAGTGCGTGCAAATGCCATCAATAGGACAAATTTAGGTTTACCCATATAAACGATATCAAACCTTGTTGACTTCCTCCATGTTCAATTGCTCGAGATGGTTGCAACGATACGCTTTCCATCTCTTTACAGTGATCCAATTCTGTTATCAGATTTGTAGTATTTGTAGCATAGATTGTATGAGGTCTTATATCTACCATCCAACAACAATAGCGCAATATGCTTCCAGCTGCAACTAATCCATACTGATTTGGTGAACTGCATCGCTGTTCTTCTTAGTCCTCTCAGAGGGCGCATGTTATCTCCTACGTATCGTCTTGTACTAATAATGTTGTATGATTTTCAATGCCTTCTGTGTTTTATTAGCGCCCGAGCTACAGTATGTTTTGCTGGATCGATAGAGCAGTAAACAGAAAAAAATGAGACAATCAACGTTAACATAAAAATTATAGGAGAGATTACCGTATAAAACTAGCGAACTCTGAGAACGCATACCTCCGCCAAGCAAGTCAACGTTAACGAAAATTTTAAATTGGTTCTGAAACTATGATTCCCTTGTCATCAGCACCAACCAAAATATGGTCATTTGTGCGTTTTGTCAATAACAACAGCTTCTGTAATTTTTTTAAAGATCCGATCCTAACTTGTCGAGTTATGTTGCTGATAAACATTCTAACAAATATTAGCAAAACAGAAAAACTGATCATCACCAAATTTGCTCATTCATGTCTTTAACATTTCTAACAGTACCTGCAAATTTCATAAAGTTCCGTTCATAATTTATTGAGTTAGTTTTCTACCAAACAATAAATCAAACACAAAGACAAACTAACAGATCATTACAAAAATTTGGTCATTTAGTCTTTGTGATGTACCTCACAACTAAGGTAAATTAAAAAAAAAATTCATCTAAAACTTTTTGAGTTAATGTACTAACAAGAGAAAGGTCGACGTACGAACAAACAAGTGCTTGAACGGATTTTCATCAACAGTGTTACTACTAACATACCTAACAATTCCTACAAGCTTCGAAAAGATTGCTTCATAACTCCGTAACACACACAATTCCATTAGAAAACTATGGTTCTCGTTTCTAAGTAACAAAGGACGCGTTCGATTGAAAACAGAATTTAAGCTCCGTTGGTTGACTAGTCCGAAGCTTCAGGCAGGTGCCCTGGTTTTGACCTGTTGAACTGAATTTCATGCATTGACCCTAAATCTGTTGCTCCTGAAATTTCCAGAAACTCAATCTTGCTCTGTAAAATAAAGTTATCAGTCGGCCCTACGTAACCGCTTTGCTTCGAACACTCGCAGCACGATTCAAGGTTGCAAAGCCAAAGCATATGCCTGAAGCCTCGTACAAGTCAAGCCTCGAAAGCTTAATTTCGGAGCCCAATCGAACATGCCTAAAGTGCCCAGCCTGACGACGAGATTTCGATGCATCTAGACACATTAATTTCCAACCTCCTTGTTCGATGTCTGATCGAGGTGTCCACGAATTCTTAACTTTTCCATACATGTTTTCAAGCGACGTGAAAAATCAAACTCCCAGTGCAATATTGCATTGACAGAAGCAGAGGGAATTTAATTTCAACAAAAGTACTCATATTTTAAATGTTATAAACATTACACAAATCCCATGTGATGTACTCGCGTACCTACCGAGGATCCATGTGGATCCATGTGGCGAGTGTACACTAACGCAAAAGTTGCACTGCTGCGCAATTCTACATCCGATTACGCTGTCGAGAATAAGGCTTCCGCTCTCCCATCAAGATGATTATTATTAAAGATGAGACATATTTTTATAATTGCACTCTATGGCAATCGGCCTTGGTTAAGCTCTGAGCAGACTTCATATTTTTGAGTTAGTTTAATATTGTAATGACATATAGTTTTAGTGAAACATTCAGCGACGTATGCTATAGTTACGGCAACTTGACCGCCAGAGCGAAAAGCTGAGTGACTGGGCAACTTTTGCGTTAGTGTGTACCTGCCTTTAGGAAACCCCCTGCCCTGAACTTCACCATTTCGCGCCGACAGGAGCCATTTCAGCTGCATTATGTAAATGCGAAGCTAAATTTTCACAATTTACTGTATCTTTAAATTTATTTGTTCCACGGAAGTATATGATATAGCTCGAAAAACTGTTGAATTAGCACTACTTAAATAAGTAGGAGCTTGTTTATGGGAAATGTTACTGGGCAGTAGATGATCTATAGCTGTGAAAAACTTATAACAAACAGTATAGCTCAAAATCTGATGTTCCCATGCATAAGGCTACAGTGAGCGTGAAAGATTTAACTCGTAAAATGTTAACGCCTGGTCATGTAGCCAATTACAAATAAACGTTGGTCAAATTCAGATTCACTGTATTGAGTAGACTCAATATCTACATCAAATTCTGTAAGACTCATACTGTTCCAGCAAGCTATTTGATCCCTACTTCATCGTCTGACTCGTCTTGATGACTGACACTTTCGTTTGCACGTTTAAGCGCTCACAAAAAGGAGACGTGAACAGTAAAAAAAACTTCGGTATAAGTCCACAGCAATACAAGTTTCCGGTATGAAGGCTCATGGCTCTTCGAAACACTTGAATAAAGTAGACTGAGAGTGCTGCATGCATGTTCGCTTCAAAATGTCCATCTTAACTGGCAAATGGTAAAGGAAGCGAAAATTCAAAACGCAGTCCGAACTTTCGTTGCCACACCCATAATCCAAACCCATAAACTGTACGTCCCACCAACGTTAACAGTGCTTGAATTTGATTTAACTCAAAAGTAATTATCGATAATTCAACGCTGTAAAAACCATCATCTGAATCAACTGTTTATCTATCTAGTTTGAAAATTTCATCCGATTTCGTGGTACCGTTTTGATACCATTGCATTTCTAGTAGAGTCATATGAAAATATGTTCGCGAAAGTGTAAGAAATGATTTATATTTCAAGTTTACATATGAAAACATTGAGTTTTTTTCTACTATGCCATTTTCATGCTAATTCCGTCTTCCGGGTAATTTCAGAATTTTTTCAAATACCTGTGGAATTCTTCGGGCGAGGTCTAGGTGCCTTTACGCACTCAATGCATCTCGGGCAGAGGTGGCGTTTCGCTCCGTGTCTAGCAGAAGAGCTAACAGCTTAATGCAGGGGACACACTAGGCATTCGTACGAGCAACGCGCAACTTACTCAGAAATCTTTGTTGTGTATCGGAACGACTGTAGGTGACACACTAGCGACGGGCAGCTGCTCTTCCGCCATACAAAG
>LQNS02007216.1:16010686-16027100 GCA_001587735.2 Parhyale hawaiensis
TGTCCTTCCCCACCCCCTGCCTCTCCCGCTTATTACCTCCCATTCACTGCGATCCCCAAACATTTCGCCGCGACTTTTCTCGGGCGGGTTCTAAAGAAGTTAACTTTTAGGCAGTGGCAAGTCACGCTGTCTCTGTACTTCATCTTTATTTTTATCTCGAGCAGGTCAAGGCGACGGGTCTCTAGAATGTGTTCATAGGATCGACATCGCAGCGATGTATTCATTTGTGTTTGAAGTGACCGTCGATAGTCTTGATTGTGATCCGATAATGGCTAATGGAAGGTTTTGGTGCGGTGTCTGTGTGTTTAAATGGTGCATCATGGATGGTGAATATGGCGCTGGGCCACCGTCGCCATATAGGTACCTATGGAAAGTTATAGTACAATGTAAACAGCGTGTCTGCAGGCTACATGTTCTGGTGGTGTATAATGCATGGTGATGTGACCTACATAGAATTATATATAAATTGTAGCGTGTGCACTGTGCATCTGTTTGTTGAAGAAATTATACGCCATGCATGGTACAAACGCTGTGACAATGGCTGTGATTCTGGTCTGGCGCTTGAAAATCCGCGTATATGTCGTTTCTATATCCAGTAGTTTATGTTTCAAACTCCCGCGTTTGTCGCCTTGGCAATGGCTTTAGGGAGGCATAAATTTCCATTGACCGTAGGTACATTATATAGATGTTCACCCCCTGGCCGGAACCACGACAGCCTGTATTCCTGCATGCACGACATAGTGCCCCTGCCTCTGATCCTATTTAATTGAACCTGTTATCGCACCTGCGTCGCACACGTCACTAACATCATGTGAAAAGTTTACCACTACAAGATGCATAACTGGTGTAAGTATCATCATAAAATGGCCATTCGTGGCTACTGGTGTGGTGACACTGCACGCTGTCTTATATCAAGATCTTTGTAATTCATTCCTGACTTAGACTAGAGGATGGCTAGTGACATTACTTATCCTAGTAGTAGTAGTCATACTTTAGCCACTAGTAAAATTTCAGTTGTCATTCCCCAGTTCATGAATTATAAATATCCTCGTGTAGAACAGCGCAGCTTCTGCACTGTAGCCGCGAACCGCTACTGATCATCAGTCATCGATTAAACGCTTTGACCATCTTTCAGAGGAGAGTGGATGTGCCTTGCCCTAAAACTATAATTATGGACTGTCCCAGAACTTAATATGGTAAACAGAACCTAGAACGGCGAAAAATGCTCTTCAGGTAGGGTGAGATTATGAAAGACTAGTCCTTTACTTTCATGAGGCAGACGCTAGGTGGTGAACTTACTGCGACCAGATCCTTTCAGACAGGGGTGACGAACCTAGGACGTGGTCCCATTTATACTGTACGTTAAGCAAATTATCACACGCCAGGAGATCAACACACATGTTTAGGTAGATTAGACGCCATATATCAGGCTCATGAATGACTTGGCTCAGTTTGCAAATGGGACCAATGGAGTGCTAATTAATGCACAAGTTTAGCTACTCTCATAAGAACCGAACTAGCTTTCTCTGCAAAATAGGGGACGTTTCCGCTCTCATGGAATTAACCTTACAAATCACTTCAGTGTGTTTGCAATACTGAATAGTTAGTTTTTTTATCGAATAAATCATAAACATAACGAGTCACTCACTACACTTCGCCCTAGGCGGTAACAAGGGCAGAATATACCTTGACCTGAGGTAATAGTTCCCATGCATGCGTTGTTTCCTTCTTCCCTCTGAAAACTGAGGGCTACCGTAGAAGCTGAAACGGCAATTCAGCTTCTGCGCGGCGCCCCCAAATTTTCATTGGGTTAGTTGCACTATTACTCATTTTACCCGGTATAAGCTCCCTGTATATGGTGATAACAGACTTCTTTTTCTTCTCTTGAAACTCCTAATAAAGTTTAGCGAGGGTTAAATAGACGTATATTTAGTTACATTTCTACCACATTTTGCATGTCGTTGGTAGCAGAACAGAGCAAAGCTCTCCCTATAGGTTACCTCCAAAAATCGAAAATTCAATCTGCTCTCAAAACAAAAAACGGCTGCCTTTACAATAAATACACTGACCTACAAGAGCAAATAACTGCTCGCACCGATAACGACAAACATTAGCTGATAGCACATTGCTATGTTTCCCAGCACATTTAACTTACACTCATTGTGATAAGTTCGTAACGATTCAAATTATGTTTTTTCTTGCAGTAGTCCTTGCTTATTTGGGGTGAGAGCACAAACTTATTTATGAATAATTTTATAATAACTTAGGAATAACACTATTTTGGTACGCATACACTTCGTGTATTAATAATCAAGAGCATTATTTCCTTTGTTCAGTGCGTTCAGTAGGATCGAATGCACAGCTCCCGTACTGTTTCGCGGAACTTCTGTGCCTGCATTTCGCAGGTAAATAAAAAACCTCGCACTAAATCTCAGTGGAAATAAGTGTCCTATTAATAATATCTAATAAAGGTGGGCCTATCATCGGCCCATAGAACACGGCTAATACTCGCTAATTCTCTTACATTGTGCTGATGCAGGGCCGATAATGCTGGCTTATGCTCAGGTGATTTATCTGCTCGCGCCAAGGGTCCATTGATCATTTTTATCCTGCAGAGCCTTGTAGCTCATTTCTCTATAAGGAAAAGGAAGTGTATTTCTTGGGGGAAATTTGAAAATTGCTACGATAATTGATGAGTTTCTGCTCCACTCAATTTAGGGATAGTGGAGGTAGATAACTTCAGGTGTGTTGTTCAAGAAATAAAAATGCAGCCACTGCATTGATTTATCGTCGACTGTTTGCGTATTTTCTGAGATCATAACTTTTACTTGCTAAGTTATCTCACAACTAAGACAATTCGCTTACGTTAAGTTTTTGCATGTATGCAAACTAGTGCATTTTAATGCAGTAGCTCGTTTGCTAATAATGCGTACTGATTGTTTTCCGACATCGAATTATTTCGAGTCTGATGTTCATGATCGCCATCATTGTTGCTTTTGATTTGCGGCATTCACTATTGTCACTGTTGCAGATTGACAAGCGTGTCCGATTGATTCATTTAAAGGTACAAGTAACATATTGCTACAGCAGAGTTATTCTATTTAGCGAAAAATCTATAAGTTAGGTCATATCTTCATCGTTTTTGCACGATCTCTGACATTTTTCTGATTGTAGGGAGGAAAATTTAGTAGTAATGTCACTGAGCTACCTTCTATACTTTCAAACTCTTACAATCCTTATTCGGTTCTTTTCATTTTTCTTCCTTCAGATTTATTACACTCATGCGCGTTGATCCTGTGAGCTAGCTCGTCCGCTGACGTGCTACACAATTTTCTCGACGTACAGCACGGCCCTTCTTCCTTCCCGCTTTGAATCACAGGAGCTAGTTGCTCAAAGGCCTTGTAAAGTTACAAGCATCGTGACTGTACAGCTGCAGGCACAAATGCATCCATGTAACTGCTGAAGTTTTGCATTTTTACTTTTCAATCTAATATCCGAGTCTGTCTACTATTTAGGCATGCTTTATTTGAAGATTTAAAGCATTTTCATCATAACTTTGTGAACATCAGTACCAGAAGGGAACAAAAACTGAATTACCCTACCAGTAGTTCTTCAAGGAACTGCACAGTTTACGTTACCGTAACTTACAAGGCGTTTGTGCATCTGGCCCCATTATAACGATGAGTATAGTGATACTGAATTTTTTTCTGCTGTCTGACATCACTGTATCACGCTAATCGAAACTTCTATATATATGCACTTCTCGTGGCCGGTAGATCTCCGAGGCATTCTATTGGTGGTAGTGCAGCAACTTGCAGGATTATATGTCGCCATCCCCATGCTCTATAGTTTGGGTAAATTCAGTTCATTGCCGAAGAGCGTCCCTACGCGGCTATCAAGAATGAATTATTGCGTTTGATAAGTCCAGGCCTCACTTTTATCGAGGATTGTTTCTTAAACATGCTTATAGCGGGCAGTTGGGGCAATATTCGTGCTTGTGTGCACATTCTTAAGCATTTTGGTAAAGGATTTTACTATGTTTACGCTGTAGCAGCTGCGTATCCGAGTTGTATCACATCGCCTGTAAGAATTCAGTCGACTAGTCGTTTTTTATCTGCTATCCCATTGTCGTTCCAGTATGTGACGATTATCTCGTTTTGGAATGGACTCCGCTAGTAAAGTGAAGCTGATCGTCAGTATCACATGTTCTTTGATCGCCAATATCACATGTTCTTTGATCGCCAATATCACATGTTCTTTGATCGCCAGTATCATATGTTCATTGTTCGCCAATATCACATGTTCTTTGATAGCCCAAAGCACAATGTTCGTTGCCTCTTAACAGAAATTTTATTTCAGCTCTCTGTCATTGGTTTTTATAATACCCAAAGAAACATACAAACCTTTTTCTATGGGTGCAGTTCGTAAGAAACCAAATATTTCAGGGAAACTGTGAAGGATTAATGCTTGGCGCCCTCTTGTTTCAGAAGCAAAAACTACGGTAACGATAGTAGTCTGTTCTTGGGGCAAGATCATCATCATTACCATTTGTCTGATGGGTCGCTCTTAGCAGTAAATCAATAAAGAGTAATTTGTATCGAATGGTGCTTCTAAAAAATGTGTAGAATATTAAACACAGTTGTCCATTGTAGCGAAATTTCTAACACTATAACTCATGCACTGATAGAAAAATCAGTACCGCAATACAACTAATTCGTAAAGTTGCCCCCCGCAGCTCATGTAGAATATACAGCTTTTCTTTGCATAGAAGTTCTATTTTTTTGTATTCACCAATAACGTCCAGTAATCACCAAGTACTATACCTACTTCAATCTTTTATATTTCTTGGTTTAAGTGCTAAAACGCATGTTATACATAAAACCTACGAACATAAGTAAAAAGTGTAGGTATTCTACCGAAGGAATTTTTCTTTTCTTTTTACGCGAAAAGAAGAACAACCATTTAATATCTTTACAGTATGTACCGCATATATACTATTTATGCTGCCTACTAACATTACGTTACTCTATATTATATACTTCACTACTCGGTAACTGCGCAGAGTATGTCTACATTTTGGTAGTTGCTGAGCAGCTCACGATAAGCTCAATGTAGAGTAAGAATTTACCCACTTTAAGTATTCTTTCTATAAAATGTACTTTGTCGGCGAGCCTGCATGAGACGGCACATAAACTGTATTTGATAAGCAGCAGCACATGCCACTTTGACTAGGATTGATAAAAAATAAGAATCGTGGTGGAGCTTAGAAAATCTGCATCAGCTATAGAGGTATAGGCGCAAAAGAATCAAACTGAAACTACTTGATAAGAAAAATCCCTTCTCTTTCCGTGGTTCAATAAAAAATGAAGGGCATAAGAACTCAGTTTGGTATAGCTTGAAGAAGATATCATCATTTGGCATCCCACTGTCGAACTAAACTGAGTTCGATAAAGACAAAATGTACCTCTTTTATTTTCGTACGAGTGTATTTGGCTGCATTTCCTTTTTCCTTGTAGGGGGATAGGTATATATATATATATATATATATATATATATATATCGTAGTCGATCTCCAATGTGTAATGTGTTAACATGAGTCCGAGAAGGAACGGCGGAGGTGCCTTCATAGCCGATGGATCATTTCATCCTATATCCATAACTATATAAGTTCTGGAGAGTCGTGTCTCCTTATAAGCACGGAATAAGTTGGCTTAGCGAAGTTAGGCCTTCGGAGAAACTCTTCGTTCCCAGTTCACATCCTAATTTTGCTACTCTTATAGGTATATTTATGTTTTCTCTTCTCTTTCAACTTACTGTTTTATGTACAGTCCCCGGCGTATGGTTTCGCTTTTCTTTTGACATGATATAAGTCCCTTTTCACTCTTAAACAAAGCCGCAGTGTCAAAATAGGTCCAAATTAAATAATAACATACATAATACCTATGAATAAGATATCCAAAAATACCTTGTTTAGCACATTCGCCCATCTATAAGTTGCCGATCAAATATTCTACCGATGCTGAATTAAAACAGCTCTGTTACAAACAAAGCCCTCGCTGCCTACCAGCCGATAAACAAAGAACGGTTATCCGCCACTAGCTATGCCAAAAAAAAAAACTAAGTACGAACGCTCCCCAAGAGCTGCGTCACTGCTAGCCCTGACGACTGTGCATGTTAAAGCTAAGCCAACGAATAACTCTGAATATATCGGACCCAGCGCGAGCCGACACCCGTAACGCTTAAGCCTTCGCGGTCATTCTTAGCTGACTTTGCTCAAAAGACCTGCAATATTTTACAAAGCCGTTGTCAAGTTTAGTGGAGCGTGAAAATGGACACTCGGTCTTGTTCGCAAGCTGCATCGTAAAGACCTAAACAATGATGTAAATTTGGTCTCCGCCTAACTAGCGAAGCAAAACATCTCGATAAACTGAAGCTCAACATCGGCCGCATTACCGCCGATCGTGCGCTATTTTCGTGTCTTTGAAGAATAGGTAATGTAGGAAAGTCTTTGTATTGACAATTTTGACAATTCGCTGAAATGCATGTCATGATTCGTTCTTTCGTACCCGAAAAAGAAGAGGAGTAACTGCAATATGGCGTAGGTTTGTTCCGGTATTGTTCGCTCAGTTCAAGCAGCAGAATAGTTACGGAGAGTTATTGAAAAACCCTTTCTCTTTCACTCGCGGCAAAAAGTATTACAACCTTAAGTACAAGTTTCTTTGGCGGTTGCTTCCACTGTACTTAAATGCGTACGGAAAGAACGAAATTGCTTAACGAAAAATGAATTTGAAGTTTTCTGTGTGTTTTCAAAAGAAAAATTTAAATTAAGACTTAAAATGTAAAGACTCATCCATCAGTGATTCAAATATGCGAATGAGATCAAGATTTGAATTCGTCTCACGTACAACACTTGATAAACAAAAATTTTATCAGATATTGCAATAATTCACCATTGTGTTTTTACTTGGGAACAAATAGCGAATATGCCTGTCTTTTCGAAACAAGTTCTATGATGAAACCTTCGTTTCGAAATTTTTATCTGATGAAAAGGTGGCATGCAATGAGGACGTCATCTTAAAATGACATTCTTAAACTTTATTAGCGGCACCAGTTGTATTGGCAGTGACCCATAGCATACTGAAACTAGCTCCTTGGTTTCCAGGACACGAAACACCAAAGTTTCCCCTCTTTTTAAATCACTAATGTGATGAATGTTTGGCTTAAATTTTGATCATAACTAAACTGGCTAAAGGAGACCGTAACGGTATGTTATATTGACCTCAGAAGTCGCATTAGCTATAGCTATAGGCCATCGGGACATCTTCCTTCCATTCATCTTTTCTTCTATTTCCACACTACCGTTAATGATCTTGTTCTGGTTTTCCGGTGTGGGAACACACTTGTGCATAGGTTCTACATTCTACCATCGTACTGTACAATGTGTCCTTCATGCCTTGCTCTTTGATCGTCCTTGTACTAAATGGAGAGGCCCAAGCTCTACCATTTATTGATAATACTACGATTATTTTATTCCTCTCCTGTACTGATCAGACGTATGTTGTGACGCCTCTCTCCGTGACAACAAAAATATCCCCGGTGGGGCGTTAACGGTTGCGTGATGTATATATATTTTTTTCAGGATTTTCGGGTGCAGTACAAGTTTAAAACTTTGAGTAACTGTTTTCTATATTTGAGCTAATTTACATAGAAATCTTTTTTCAACTGGGACAATTTTAAGATTTTTAATCTCGTAGTAACTTGTAGCTTTTGTAATTTTATTTTTATTGGTGGACGTTTCTACGTGCGGTAATTTTTTTTCTAAATTATTATTCCTACTGCATAGAGACACATAATGAGACTATTGTCTCAAAACAATGTTGGCAACGAGTGAAAACAAGCCAAAGAGGGTTGGGACATATTACTCTCATCTGCAATGAATCTTCTATTTGGAAAGGTAAATTAGAAAACTGGATGCATCTTGTAATTTGGGCTAGTGAATTTTGCGTGCCATTGAGACTCCAGTAGCAGTGCATTCTACTTGACAGAAACCGCAAGTTACATTGTTCGGACCTTTATACTGTTGCATTTCCTCTTCACTTACCGCTGCGGGAATCGTACAATCACAATGTCATCAAAAAATATATGACCTTGAAGTCAGCTGGTGAAACAAGGAGCAAAAAGCAAACACCGTGTATCATCTTACTGAGATCGCAATAAATTTTGCCCGTAATGTCTTTTTATAATTGAGTAATTACGACTGCGTTGCCAGGTAAACGCTACACAGCCTTCCGTTGCCTGCCGCAGTCAGGGTCTATTCACGATAGCGCGTTTTGCCGAGGCCATTATTCTAGAAGCGAGCATTCATCTAAATTAATTGTGTCCATAAACTTATCTCACATTCCCATGTACGATTCGCTTACTATGAATCCCAGGCATTACCGACCATAAGAGATTTTCCGCTTGATTTATTGACAATGAAGTCCGAAATAATAACACAGTCATGAGACTTAGAACCTCTGTGGTATGAGATCAGAAGTTGGTCTTTCGTGACCAATGATAACTCAATGGCCTCAATTTCGAATATTTGATGGGCTTTCCTTGCCCCCATGGAGTTCCTATTCCTAACTTGATTGAAATGGATTCTCGATTCGAGTATATTTTCACTCAGTTTTTTATGTTATCCTGAAGCAACAAATTGGTCATTCCAACTGTTACAATTTAACAGCTTGCCAATAATCATGAACAGAGAGAGATAGTGTCCTTGAAACCGGATGATATTGATGACCTCTATTGGAGTTCATATCTTCGTCAATTTTTTCTAATTGTAGACAGGAAAACCCTACTGCGTGGGATTGGTTTCAACGAGAGAAGTCCAGCATGCTTCTATATGGTGCTCTGCGTCTGCAACAGAGCATGAAGCAAATCAATAGTTCTCCGGGATATATTCCTAGCACAAATTTTTGGTGGTCGCAAAAGCTTTGGCTGTCCATAATTATTCTAGGGATAGCGTGTAAGGTTGCTATATGCAAGTCTGCGTTGAGTTTCTATGTTTTTACTAGAAGAAGTACGTACGCACCTGCAGTAAAGTCTAGGAGCGACGTGGATGTGAGGCGATAGCCGGTAATATTTCGTTATCTCTTGCATTCAATTTCATGTGAAAATTTTGGTCTCTGCATCGATTGTACTGAAGCAAAGTATCTACTAAATTTTTACTCGTAGTATGTAGAACGTAAAGTCTGCCAGGATGTTTGCGTAAACGTACTGCAATCAAAAACATTATTTTGAACGTGGCAAAGAGAATAATCTCACCAAAAGAATAATGCATCTTGGGCTTATTAAGCTCAATTTTTCGCCAAAAATGTGACGATGTCACTTCTGACACCAATTTATTCAGAGAAGTTTATCAAATTTATTTACTGTAGGAAGGCAAAATTTCGGCAGGTGTAGGTACTCAGGGCGACTAATTTAGCCTACACCCACTAATGTTCCAATTCGGGGATGTAACTGCTTCTGGGAAACACCCTGCCGTCAATAAAATGGGAGTCAACTCTCAGTCTCAACACCGGAGCGTTTCCTTTCCCTTGCTTTAATTTTCTATAGAGCGCAAGTACACCACACATTGCGCCAGCTGCCTTGAAAAATACCGGACTGAGGGCATCCGATCCTAAACTCGACCAATATAATGGTGAGGGTCTTTAACGCTTGGTTCTATTGCAGCACCGTGTCCTGTGTGCTAAGAATATAATCTTCAATCCAGATAAGAAAAAATGCGCTTCAAAACGAAGTTTCTGTAAAGATGATTCCATGGATGTTGTGGCATAATGTACGTACTGCTTATTAATTCCTTTGGACGCAACACCTCACTGGAAAATAGGCTTACCAAATAAATCCATGACAACCAGAGAAGGACATTATGGGCTAATTTTGCTCTAGTTACGCCTAAGCGAGCTATTTCTTGTTAGACCTACTTCACATTTTCTTTTTTGTACTCGCTCTGATGGCCATCGTTTTGATCTTTATCTTCTTTCCCAAATTACGTACTGCTCTCATGATGGCATAGGCTATGGTTTCCTTATTTTGATTGGTATGCAATAAATCCCTTCTCTCGTCCGGTATTGAGTCACCGGTTGTCCTGTATGTTGCTAGGCTCCAGGTAAGAATATCACATAGACTACTAGTTAGCTTGTGAGTCTAAGCGCATTGTGCGGTACTAAATTGTAGACGGTCGGTTATCTATCCAGCTGTTCTCCTGAACTGTATCTTTCTTTATTTGAGCGAGATCAGTGAGGTAATTGATTGCTTGTTTAGCGTCCTGTTTTTGCAGCAAAGTTATTTCCGATTCATCGCTGCTCTCCATAATGCTTCCGAGCAACGAACGGCTCTAAATTAATGGACCCGGAACTTTATGCTGTACTGCCAAAAAGGCCTATTCATTCCCGATGCAAATAACAAAATTCGTGCGACTAGTAGATGTATAATGTGGCAAGTATAGAGGTGAGGAACCGACCAAAAACGATTCACTATTGAAATCTAAGGGACAATGTGCTGCTCAAATGATCTGATAGCTTCATTATTTGGTGCAGTAGGCGTTGCTTTCTTTTCTTCAACCACTGTATAGCGTGTAGCATCAAGTGTGCGATGTTGTTTAAGATGAGCATCTTATTAGCTAAATAATTTATCGGTAAAGCTACCCACAGCTCTTGCTTCATGCATAAAAACTAATTTGCACTGTTATCTACCCATGACTTCACTAACCCATCATTAAGTAAGCTATGCAGCTATCAGCGCAAAAATGCTCATCGATTTGTCTCAGCATCTGACATTGGACGCTTTTGGAAGAGAGCCAAGCCTCAGGAATTTGTCACTGGAGAAGTTCGTCTCCTGCTCCTCCATAGACTCCCTTGTAGGGCAATCAGTTCGTCACAAAGGCTGTCAGGTGACAATCTGCCGTCTCTCATCATTGCAGCAAGACTGTCACCCAGATTGCCTCCCGGAGTGACGGTGCATCAACACGAGTTTTTGTGCCTCGCTTCCATCACCCTCGATGGTTTCTCGTCACCATTGAGGCTTGTTAGATTCAGCAGTTGCCTGTAGTCGGTCCACTGCAAGTCACTCTCTGAACATTTGTCTCTTCACCTGATGAGGCACTCCACGTAGGATATACCTCAACCTTCCCTCACCAACCCCATGTTTAAAGAAAAAAAACTTGGGACAAATTTCCGCTCTGTGTCTTCCCCAGATAGTGATTGGCCAGCGTAGCTAATTCCACTGCATGTGCTCCCTTCCTGAAGAAAAAAAAAAAAAAAACAGAAAAAAAATAAGAAATCTTATCAGGCGGTCCAATTTTTTTGGAGCGCGTGGCGGAGTTGACAAGAAAGAGCGGGTCGGAGTTAAAAGGGAAGTAACTTGTTGGTGAAATTTAATTCCGAAACTTAAGTACAAGCAGTAATTACTGTGTACACTTGGTGTTTAGGAAGGAGTATGACTGATATCTAAACTGTTGATAAAGATTCTCAGTACACTGTGTGCAAGTATTATCTATGTTGTTTATTCTTTTCGTAGCTGGGTCAAGTGAAAGAGATACAGCGTAAATTAGTTGACGTGTACTTAGGTATATCAAAATAACAATCCTATCTCGGGCAATGTTGTCGATCTCTTGATTTATTGCCCGGAAGTCCCAAATTAGCGGAGAAAATATTTCCATGCTCGTTTTTACAATAGCTTCAAATAATAAAACAACTCCATCCTATGTTCTTCAAAAAAAGCATCCTCTCTAAAAATGCCAGCATATGCACCAGTGTTGAAACATGAAAAAAATCTAAACTTAAATTTATCTTCCCGCTTGCGACTGGATTCGGCTTGCTTGATCTCCAAATAAATGCATTCGGAAACTCTCTAGAAATTTAATTGAGCAATTGTTGAAAATTAACTAGATGAAGCATATGTCCGGAGATAGGTATTCCGCCTCGTAATGAAAATACTTGACTGAGAAACTAAGAGCAGGAACTGGCGCATGATGAAAATTTCTGATGTACTTTTAATTTTATAGAGTCGTTTTAGGCACCTGTTAAAATAATGCAATAAAAATAAACGCAACTTCATAAGTGCCAATAAATGAAAGATTTGGCAAGTACAGTATAAATTCGGTATAATTTATCGGTTGTTTATTTGCTTCAGGATATAAAAAGATATAATGTGCTTTGACAGATTAAACAACGATCAATTGTGTAATTATTGATTCCAATGTACTTCTTGGCGTAGTGCGATATGATGTTTAATGTTATTAATATAGCACCTTCGTAGTAATTTGCATACTATACTATCAATACTAAAATACTTATTGCTGGAGAGTCCATATATGGTCCTCTAAAGTAGGCTGGATCAGATGTTTCTCTCAAATTTCGAAAAGTCTATTTCCTATGCACACTCTGTCTGGAAAATAAGTTACAGCCACCAACATCTCATTACGTAGGAGAACTCCCATATTTCAATTAAAGACCGATTTGTAACGAGAGCTGGAATAAGGATGTTTGAAAGTTCATGTAGGTCTCTTTTTACTTATACAATATTCTATGTATCCTATTTAGGGCTCAAGCATGAAACTCACTTTCATCATGATCACAGAAGTTCTCAGTACAACTCTTCAACGAGTGATGTAAATAGCCTGGCAGTGACAGTTGAAACGCATTTAGTGTTTCCACTGAAGGATCCTTATCTATGATGCGTTAAAATCTCATTACAGCGAATTAAATTATGCCTCCAAGCGTTCCAAAATGGTTATTTTTGTCTTTACTGTGGTCTTTTTCCACAATTTCACTTTGATCGCTGCTCTCCATTCACCAGACCCACCTTTCTCTTATTTACTGCTCAGCGTTTTTCTTCTATTTTTTATCTTTTTTTTTTATTTTTAGCTTCCACGTTTTCACATTGATCACTGTTCACAACTGAGCTTTCCAACTTTTCAAATTTCTGTTCGCCAGCTCTCTACTGTCCACCTCTCAAGATACGCTGGAGATAAGATGACGGGCTGCCGTTGCTCTTATCTTGAAATGTAATTGCATTTCAGTCTTTGAAGTCGCAGGGGCAGCAGTAGACCATTCGTCACGTGTACGCTTCTCTCCATATGCGTATGCTCGGGCCTTCGCGCGGCGGACCTTACTAGTTCAGCTTCATTTGTTTCACTATCAATTATGCTGCCTTCTCTTCAATCGTCTACGGACTTCTCTATGACAAAAGGATCTGTCTGACAAGCCATTAAACCATTTAGAGACTTGCTATCAGCCTTTATTTATTATTGGCCACGGGTCCGGGTTGCTTTGTTGAAGCAAGTGAGCCGAAAAAAATTAGAGTTATGGTATGGCTGGAGTGGCTTCTTAAGAAAATCAATAGGAATTATTACGATGGGTGGAACACCACCGGTGCTCTGAAAAGAATGATTCGCAGTCGCTCCTACCTTTAAAGAAACACCGCAATGAGCCTTACAGAATTCAATAAATTAGAGTAGAGTTGATCTGAAATTGTTTTAATCCTCATCGCCTCTCAGTTGACACTTAACGTCAACTGATGTGCGAATATTTTGTTTACTTCATAAACAGTCTGGGATTTAGACATCTTATTTTCGTCAAGTAGGTATTTCGGAAACTACAGTATTTCTACATTTACTTCGTTATGATCCTCGTATATGAAAATGCATGGTGTTTCATTATATTCAATGCAGTTTATTTTAGAAATTTTTATCCTTTTGACGTGCATCCTTTAAAAATTAATCCCCTGATGGGATAGGAGCCAAATTGTAAATTCCATTTGTTCTACTTGACCCTGGACCACGGCCTGAAAGAAGCTATTTACAACTCACAGATCGAAGAAGTGTTATAAGTAACAGATTTATTGCAACCAGTGCAACCGAAGAGTTGTGACAAACGTGTGGAGAAATAACTGGAGCTGTAGGGGATTTAGTAACAGATTTATTGCAACCAGTGCAACCGAAGAGTTGTGACAAACGTGTGGAGAAATAACTGGAGCTGTAGGGGATTTTTTAAGACCGAAGTGGATTTATAGGACGCAAGCGGTCGTTGGTGGCACTGCTTCATCGCGCAGTAAATTCTTTGCTTCGTACATGCCGATACTTATTTGCTTACGGGCTCAAGATGCAACGGTGCTGTGAGTAATAATGATGAATGGACATGGAATGCTTGCAGTGAACCATGGGATTACTCTTAATGCGACATTTTCCCAAATGATATGAGTAGCTATGTATGTTTTCTATAGAATGGCTAAGTATTCAGGGTCGTATAGCACGGTATACGCAGGAAGCTAAGAGCGTAACGGGAGGACGCACGAGAAACTATATAAAGAGCATCGAAAAGTGACGTAATCAATGACGTCAACATCAACGAACGGTACGGCTGAGAAGCCTATGGGTATTTTAATTAATTAAGCCAGATAAATCGTTGTCAATTGCAAATTTCATCCCTTAAGCATATAAATAAATGAAGAGAACATATACTAATTGAACAATAAACCATAATCAGTTGAAAATTACAGTGGAAGCTGGCGGAAACTTTCACTGCACCAGTGCAAGATCTGAGTGGTATGGCACCCAGATTTAACTTCTTTTTTTGAAGTGAAGCCCTATTGACACTGCGTATTCAGTTCACAGTGCTCTTCACAAAACATATTTAAAAGCGTATCACCGTATATAGCTATTCGATATTATGCAGTCGCTATCCTGCTCCTGACTGGCGAGCTACTTGGAATGCGACCTTACATAGCCTACACCGAACAGTAAATTGATTGTCGTCAAGTACAGAGAGTCTGAGCAATAACTTTTCTTATGGTTTCTCTCGTGTCAAGAATATAACACTGCTTATGTTTATGGCTAGAATTAAAAACCCAATCTACGAAGGCCTGAAGTCCGACCCTGATATACTTCGACTTGTCGGTGTGACGTCATTCACATCACACTGCGGTCACGCCTAATTTTTGTTTTAGTCCCATTGAGTCCTCTTGTTACACTCTTTGCTTCCTGGGTGAACGGTAGTACAACCCTCATCAGGGACGTAGGATGGCCATAGGGTTTGGTTAGTTAGGTTCGGCCACCGTATGTTATGGGGAGCAGCAGCCCCTGGAGGGCTAACAGGATGATTACTTCTCGCGGACAACTACCCCTTGTCCAACTACCCCCACTGGCAGTTACCATAGTAGGACAATAACCCCCTTAATCAATTCCTTCTTGTACAGAACACACCGAAGCTTGTATGATATACAGTTTACCGTCCACAAATCTGCTAGTGCAACAAACATTTTGGCTGTTAAAATGTAAGGTTAAGTTATATATTTAGTCCGGTTAGGTTCCACCGAGTGATTCAAGTTAGATTAGGTGTACAGGTAGGTTATTATTATTATTTTCTTGGAAAATTCGAAAAGAGTAGTAGTAGAAGAGTTTTTACGATAGAGCAACAATTAAGACAGTTTTGGAATCCCTGAAATGTTCTCAACAAAATTATGAGCTGAATTTTCCATTTTCCATTCAGTTTTTTTTATTGGTGATTTTCGATCGCTAACTGAAATATTGTAAAATAAAGCAAAATTTTCAGTTTTGAGCTATGAAAAAATATATGAGAGCAAAAATGGAAAATCTTACTTCATAGTTTTGTTAGGAATGGTCCAAGGATTCCAAAATTGTATTTTTTTCCTAGCATGAAAAATCATTGACTTCTATTCATTTTTAGGCTGAAAAATAACATTTAACAGGATAAGCAAGCATTCAACAGACATGAATAAAAAAGACTTTAGCTTACTTTGCACCTCGTTATATTTTAGTCTATTGCTTCCCAACTCATCTTATACTTACTAATTATGCTTGAGATCCCCAAATTTTCCTTTTAGTCAATGTCTAACATCTTAATCGTCTTGTTCTTTCTGTAAACGTTATTCCTTTTGCTACATCAACTACTAAGTGTAGCGCAAAATCCGCTAATGCCCTGCTCGGACCCAGTGCACTTACCCCGCAGTGCCATAGCTACCCCAGGTTAAGTCCATTTCCCCCAGCCCAGCTCTGTAGCGCATGTTCCTAACCTATCCTAACCTGCCGCAACCCAGCCTGCCTCCTGCGCCCCTGCATTGGGAACAATCATTACCTCGACGGCTGTCAGTGCCATGCCCCAGGAGGCTGCACTGCTCCAGTCAATTAAAAGCAACAATAGGCAACACGCTGCACGGCAGATAAGAGACAGACCTCCTCTGTGATTACATCGGGCTCTTCTCAGCCTTGCAGTGCCGTACACTTTCGAGCTGCATGGTAGAAAATAATGATGCAGTTCGGAGCTGCATCGTGGAAAATAATGGTGCAGTACGGTGCTACATGGTGGAAAATTATGGTGCAGTACGATGCTGCATGGTAGAAAATAATGAT
>LQNS02007216.1:16027606-16040917 GCA_001587735.2 Parhyale hawaiensis
TTATGGTGCAGTACGATGCTGCATGGTAGAAAATAATGATGCAGTTCGGAGCTGCATCGTGGAAAATAATGGTGCAGTACGGTGCTACATGGTGGAAAATTATGGTGCAGTACGATGCTGCATGGTAGAAAATAATGATAGATCGGAGCTGCATCGTGGAAAATAATGATGCAGTACGGTGCTACATGGTGGGAAATAATGGTGCAGGACGGTGCTACATGGTGGAAAATAATGGTGCAGGACGGTGCTACATGGTGGAAAATAATGGTGCAGTACGATGCTGCATGGTAGAAAATAATGATAGTTCGGAGCTATATCGTGGAAAATAATGGTGCAGTACGGTGCTACATGGTGGGAAATAATGGTGCAGGACGGTGCTACATGGTGGAAAATAATGGTGCAGGACGGTGCTACATGGTGGAAAATAATGGTGCAGTACGATGGTGCATGTTGGTAAACAATGGTACAGTTCGGTGCTGTTCATGGAAAATAATGGTGCAGTACGGTGAGGCATGGTGATAAATTGTGCAATCGGCGCTGGAAAGTGATAAATGGCGCAGTTGCTTGCTGTACAGAGGAAAATAACCGTCCAGTTAGGTACCGCACCGCGGGAAAAATTGCTGCGTTTCGGTTGTGTATAGGGAAAAATGGAGCAGTTCGTTGCTGTGTTGTGGTATTTACTTGTGTAATTCGATGCTGTGCAGGGGAAAAATGATACAATTCGGTACCTACAGTACCACAAAAAAATACAAGTGCACCAAACTCGCTTTTCACGTTTTTGTTGACATATCTGTCTAAAAAAAAGGAACTTCAAGACATTTTTCATGAATGACTTTTTCGTCGGAAATACTTAGTTTTCGAGATATTTCACTTTGAAGTTCCCATTGTTATGCTATGGGAGAAAATACCCAGTGACTCCATAGGGACCTAACCTAACCTATCCTAATATAACCCAACCTATCCTAACATAACCCAACCTAACCCAGCCTAACCTAACCTAAACCAATCTTACCCCCCCCCCAAAAAAAAAAAAAAACTACAAAAAGAGGTTTTCCGTTACACTGTGCCGGTGTGGTTATTTTCTCCCATAGGAAAATAATGGGAACTTCAAAGTCAAATATCTCGACAACTAAGAATTCCCTACGAAAACGGTTTTCGTTAACAAAGCCTTAAAATGCCTTCTTTTACATAACTACGTCAACAAAAATGCGAAAAGCGAGTTTGGTGCACTTGTAAAATAATACGAAAAAAAAAATTCCGCTGGGTGCTCTGTACTGAAAAATAAAGGTGCTGTTCATGCATCGGTGCAAAATGGTGCACTTCGGTGCTGAAGAGTGAAAAATGGTGTAGGTTGGTGTCAGCCAGTGAGCAATAGTGCCGTACATTGCTGGGCTCTGTTCGGAATACTGCCGTATGTTCTGTGCAGCACCGTGCAGTGCTACAAAGAAGCACTGCACAGCACATGTACGACAGTGCTGTGCGGTACGGCGCACCGTCACGCAATATTTTATGAGATAGAATTTCTATCACACTGCTACGTATTGGATTCGTCAATAAAAAAACATTTTCATACTTGAAAAATTGATTTCTCATAGAAAATTATTTAACTTGAAACATTAAAGCAACATGCAGAACTCTCAACTGTTGATGTCGTCGACCAGCCCTGCCCCTACATCTCCTCGTCTAACGGAACCTCGCAATGATTCATTGCGTCGCCGGTGTCACTACAGGGAATTCAATTTCCGTTATTGAAATAGGCCGCCATACGCATGGAATTTTCCCCTCGTAGGCATCCGGTGGCCTTGCTACTAAGTGCGATGACGTCAGCAGACAGCCCTTAGACCACTGCCAGAGTACATGGTCCGATGCCTCATCAACGAAGCTATTGTTTTTAGTTGAAGTTGGGCACTAAAAGTAAAATTTTCTTCTAAGGCTTCCGCCTCGCTTACTATCCAGAGCGATGGTGCCAGTAAACAACCCTAAGATCACTGCAGCATACATGGTCTGACAGTTTATAACATAAAATTAGCATAAAACATAACATAAAATTAACATATTAACATAACAAAAAATTGAACACAAAGCGTAGAATTATCTTCTCGAGTATCAGTTTTTCTTGTGTTGATGCTCAGAAGCGTAGACTCTTTTTCTCAGGTGTGTGGTAACCTCCCTCTAACGTTCATATGCGTACATCGCCCGTTTAAATTTATGCCATCGCTAAGTGATCATATCTTAGTGACAATATAATAGCTGCAAAAGCCCTCTGCGGTATATTCTGGCGGGCCCTGCCACAATTATGGGCCTCACGAACCCAGGGGCTGTCCCGAGTGTCTTCTCCGCTGGGATGCTGCAGCTGGCCGCAGCTTCTGCTGAGAAGGTTAGCTTGTTAGGTTAGGTAGGTTCTCTATACTTCCCGTTCTGTTCTACGAGGTGGGCTGTCGATTGAGATAGCCTACCTACATCGTGGGACTCTACTCTCTCCTCGTGTGGAAACCTTCGAATGGTGCTGTCCACTGAGTGTCTTTTCCTATTCTTTGCGCCTTTTTCCAGCCAGTTGTACCGCACTGAGCCAACCGAGTTTTTCCGGCAGGAATACCGAGATAAAATATTCCTACTGACGAAAAGCATTATACACTTCTCTATTGAGCTTCACTCTTGAATCGCCTCGCTGCGTCTAGGGTAATAAAGCACTGGATCTAAAATTAATAATTAGGATAATAATAATCATAGCTGCAAAACTTACTAATCTATCACGGATGTCTACGATTGCATCATTGATAGTGATATAACATTCTCTGTCATATGTCAAATGACCACCACCATTTAGTTTTCACACTCTTCGTCTTGCCTATTTCTGTTAACTGTATATATTTGATCCGACTAGCTGCCTCTCTGTACTGTAATGTTTTGTGCATCGATACCTCACTTTGCTCCCCATACTTTTTGTTCCTTGTCTTTTCCTCGCTTGGAACCACACCTGAGGCGTGTGCAGCCTAGTTCAATTACCACAGCCTGAGGATGGTAACCAAATCCCGAAATTCGATTACCCGACCTCGTGCTTTCGACGAGTGCGGGAGGCTCAAAAATTACATAGTTTTTGGTTTATCGTAACTTTGTCTGCAGAAGTCGGAGTAAGTATGCTCACTTTTTCGTTCCGTTCTGCGGAATTTACTGGTTGTTCACTTGCCATAGGATTTGTTCCCTTTATCTAAATGGGATGTTTTTGAGCGGTTACCTCAATCAACGTTACCCGCGTCTCAATAGTTATTACTAGAGCCCGGATTTATTAATTGCAGTTTCTGGCGTTAGTGCAATAACTACAATAAGTGCAACGAGAGCCTAAATGCAATATATTTGGCCGTTTTCACATGTCCCTTATTGTAACGTGTTTACTCAAACTGATGGACGCAGCGCATTGATTTGAGAGAAGCAGCTACGTCAAACGCTGTAGACTGAAGAATGATGCATGTCCATTTTTTTGAGCGCGCTGCTTCATTTAAGTTCAGTAAACAAAACTTTCAAATGTTATATTTATCCTCTACAGCATTCACAGATCATGGACAAGTCGACAAATTTTTTTTTTTTTTTAATCTTCACTTTCATGATCAGAATCGCTGTACAATACTCCCGTTTAAAAAAAGAAAACTAGAAAACCTGAAATGTTGTAAAAACACGGACGCCATCTTTGATTTGGTAGTTCAACTGATTGCGCTGTGCTGAGTTCTCTTCTGTCGGTTTCTTAGGCTATAAATATTTTTATAATAGGCTGTTCTTATGAAAATCAGTCTATAAGATTATGGATACCAATGTGACTTCAAACCGACGCGAAATTTAAGTGAAAATTGTAAACAAATGATATCGTAACTGAACGCGCGGCGTCTTTCATTTGAACGAAGGACACCTCTGCGTGTGGACAGAGACAGAAAAAACGTTGACGCACATGTGCTCGTGTTCATTTTTGTGATTGAATGCGTTACGATGAGGAACGTGTGAACTCATGGCACTTACTACCACTGCCACCTGTCACAAGACTTCAAACACCAAGACATTTGATTCCCTTATCAATTATTGGTCCATGTATTTGTTGGGTTAAAAATACAGTGATACCTTGGTACTCGACCATAATCCGTTCTGAGGTGGTGGTCGAGCACCGATTTGTTCGAACACCGAAACCAATTTTCCCCATAAGAAATAATGGAAAGTATTTTAATCCGTTCTTACCATTAAGAAAAACACCTACAATATTATAAGAACGTGTATCTAAACAATAATGAAGACGTAAATGTGCTCAAGTAGTTGTGCTATAATTTCCTTCTTCAGTTCAATAGTGGTCCTCACTGTTTTCCTCTTTGCCTTCCCCTCATCACTGTCTTTCTTTGGACCCATTATTAAGAGCAAGAGCAACACGAACAAGTTTAAATCTGTGAAGAAATGTTCGAACAAAGGGTTAGAGCAACGCGAAAAAGTTTGAATCTGTGAAGAAATGTTCGAACGAAGGGTTAGAGCAACACGAAAAAGTTTAAATCTGTGAAGAAATGCTCGAACAAAAGGCTAGAGCAATACGAAAAAGCTTAAATCTGTGAAGAAATGCTCGAACAAACTGCGTACGTCTTACTCCGCTGGCAAACTCTAAAAATCTGACTGTTAAGTTTTATAACCTTTTTCGTTCAGGGGATACATCATGGGAACAGGTGAAGCGGGATGTTTACTTGAATCATTCTCGCCATTGGGAAGAAGTGACAATTAGCACAAGCGCAATGAAAACTGACAATTAGTATTTGGAACTGAAATAGGTGTTCGTTGATCCACTGACATGCTATTCCCGTTTGCTATCTGAGTTTTTTTTTTTTTTGTCCTTTAAATTTTTTTGCTGTATTTGTCTTTTCTTTGTTTCTTATTTCTTCCACTCCTATTGTTTAGGTGCAATGAGTTGCAATTTTTAGGTGCAATAAGAGCAAATTTTTGGTGCAATAAGAGCAATATTTAGGAGCTATAACTACAATATTTTGAGCGCAATAAATCCGGGCTCTAGTCATTACCGCTTTTTGGGTAGTGATTGCGACCCAGTATATGAGCAGGGCGGGGCCACCGAGGTAGCAGAGGTAACCCTGAGGTTGTAATTACATCACGTCTTTGAAAAATATGGAAGCCTTAACCTCTAAATGTAAAGAATTTTCAAGTTTAAAGTGTAAAAAGGGTGTATTTTTTAAACTCTAGTCGAATCTCAAAAATAAAAATAATTCAATTTACCGCCCAACGACTCAGTTTGAAAAAAAATTGATTTGCCTAAAAATTCTTTTAAAAAAGTAAGATATTTTTGCAATTAGGAGAATAAAAAATGGTAGATCGCCGTCGTAGTGGAAACGGAGGTTTAAGCAACTCAGTACAATAATAATGATAAATGGTTGTATATTCTTTGCTTGTGAATAATAAAATTTGTGCTTGTATGGACATTAGCTACATTACCGGAAATGTTCTTAACGTTTCTGGTTACCATTCCAGCTTTTGATGCTTGGTTTTCAAATCTGTAATTTTACCCTTGAAATTGCTATTGCTATAAGTTCATCCAATATTTCTATACAGCTTCAAAATAAAGCCTCTTATTTTCTACACTTTGAAACCAAATGGGTACCAACCTGCACCTGGAATTCATGTAGGCCGTACGAACGCAAATACCTGCATATCTGCCGACATGATATAATTATAGTGTCGTGCGCAACTCGTCTTGTAGAAACAATAGCTCAAGGATCATCTGGCAATATATAGAGCGTAGCCTCGCGGAAGCGCCGAGTACGAAAACATAATTATTTCTTAATCACCCACAGTCCTCAGCTTCACGGTCACGTGCTGCGTTATCTTTGCATAAAAATTAGGTATAATTCAATGGACGTGTACAGTGCGCCACACAAATTGTCACCCTAAAGCTGTCATCCACTCTGACGTTCAGGCCAGCCTTTGGTGTATACTGAGATGCATCACTGACCATAACTTTTAAACATTATAAGATAGTCTCAATATTACAAAATAGGTCTGAGGGTTTAATATGAACCTGTTTCTCTTCTATCGGGACAACTGCAAAATGTAAACATCTCGCAAAGTGACAACTGTTATTTTTTTTTATCTCGGCTCACTGTATAAAATAATTGCAGGTTCATAACTGCCAGTTTATCGTTATCAAATAAATTCATATACTTTGCCCGTTATACAAATATATTAGTGTAAATTCGTTAACTATAGGTTTGTAAATTGTCAGCCTGAAAGACTAAGATTGTGTTTCAATCATATAAAAGTTGCGGAACTTTTCAAATGTGGTCTCACCGTCGCATTCTAGCGTGAACTCGACCAGCTACGTTGATGCTATGGTACTCGAACCAATTACTAGGAGTCTGCCTACTGACGTGTTTGTGGGGACCGATATCGAGACGGTCACGGGGAGGAAAATTAATGGATTAAGTACAACCAATTGCGTGCCAAAAATGTACCGTATAATGATCTCAAATCTGAGCAGCTAAGTGGTGAATACGTATTATAGCTATGTCATCCTGTGTATTATATGTGTGGCTGTCAGTGTCAACGCGCATCTCATCATTGTGCAATTCTTGCGCTCCTTCAGTATATTTTTAATGCAATTGATAGTTGGGCAAATCGTACTTTAAAAGCGAATCAGACCTAGAGTTTGAAAAGTTAAGTAAGTACACTGCATTAAGTCCATATTGAAACCCTAATTGTGCAGGAAGATTTTGTAAATCTGAGTGTGGATGTGCAATAGGTATCTTATAATTCACCGTGACTGCAGCTAAGCTTGGCATCAGTCCTATACTAGCTCGCGTCTTCTGCGCACGACGTTTCAAACAACGATTTTCTTGGGAAATACTATATTTTTCACAGTAACGTTTCAAATACCGCTATTTTTCAAAAACATTATAACGTTTTATTTGTGACGTCAAAGGCTTAACTAAGATGTTTGCAAACTTGAACTGCAGTTCTGCACTTCTACAGCCTTACTCATCAGATAAAAGAAACTTTCTGTGTTGACTGTACAGCTCCCTGGCAAGCTCGACCACGTGCAGGCACGTTGTGTCGCTGCCATAAAGAACTGAATCAGCCGAGATTGATGAATGTCAAAAAAATTGAAGACAATAATGCGGAAGGAACGCAATGAAGGATATGGATTATGACGGAGGGCGAAGAATGGATGGCATTGACGGAATGAGATCGTAGTGTAAAGAAATGCATTATTTCATCAGTTTGTTGTGAGTCAGATACCAAGGGTTTGAGTTGGGGGCTTTTACAGGAGGCACATGAGATTTTGAAAAGTTCTATATAAACATATTATTTAAAAATGATTACTTACGGTAGAATTTCATCCCAAAGATAGATTTCAATAATTGACACTACGATTATGTATGTAGAAGAATTATTTTAAATTATTTAAATTGGTTTTGTGTTTAAACTTTTACTTAGTATAATACAAACACTAAATAATCCAAGTACCACTGACAACACCTACGGCCATAGCTATGCGCCGTGGTCTAATAGATATATCGTTGTATTACACACAGATATATACAGTAATATCATCAGAGATAAATGCATTGACATCATTGCAATTTTATGAGTTGATTGTCAGCATAACCTTTGGATGGTGACAAAATTTTGAGACACGTACTATGAAAGAAGAGAAATAACCATTGTAATTACATTGCCTTAAACTACACCATACGCGGTTTGAAAAATAATAAATCGTTTCTCTGCAACGACGCTCTCGATTGGAAGATTATGAATAGAGGTCTCATTTTGATCATTTGGGTAAGGAATCAGTGTTTATCGGTACTTATGAAATGTTTCGATGTGGTTGTTTAAGAGAACTAAAGTAATGCAAATGAAGGACTAATAACAAATTATGCCTGGTGAAGTTACGCCTTAGCTTTATTCTAAGGGGTTAATGCAGTTCTCTGTTTACGAAGCACCTTCATATGTTGTGCGTACCACGTGACCAACTCCGGTAGTTGATCCTAATTTGGCTTGTGTGCCGTATTACACAATATATACCGTATGTGCAGTCATTTGAGTACAACTCAGGGTTACAAAGAAAATCGGTTGTTGCAAGTCGTAGACTGCCTACCTATGTAGTTTTGATGATCAGGACACGGAAAGCTCTGCTTCGCTGCCGTGCTTAGATTTTTGTCTTATACGATCATCGTGATCTCAGTCCATATGCGTGTCTTTACTTCAAACCGAAATCACTTTGATGTCAGCACAAAATTAGTTTTCCCTAACCAATATACACTGCCTTT
Organism: Parhyale hawaiensis; assembly: GCA_001587735.2. Classification (NCBI taxonomy): domain Eukaryota; kingdom Metazoa; phylum Arthropoda; class Malacostraca; order Amphipoda; family Hyalidae; genus Parhyale; species Parhyale hawaiensis. Next base: position 16,035,904 of record LQNS02007216.1, read on the forward strand.
CGTTCTATGCAATTATTACGCTACCAAGTTCCAGATAATTGGCTAAAATTTAACTTACGCCTTAGCTGAATTTCTCGCTATCATCAGTGCCAGCCACGGTAGCCCTCGCATGCAATTGCTTCACACCGAACTTCTCTCGATAATCCATACAAGATTAGCCCGTTTTGAGTGCTGGAGTCCTTCTGAGTAGCGAAGAATTCTAGGAAGTCCTACAGCTATTGTCAGCCAAACAAGCAACAGCGGACATGGAACAGACCAGCGACCTTGGACGCTTCGTCATGTTCGGCGAAAGGTATTCAAGTTAATGGGCTTCCTCCTGCACAATTGTTTCACGTAGTAGCCAAGCTTCCTTTGTACCGCCCAGCAACCTGAAAGAAACTGCAGACGATTCGTTCAACATTTTGAAAGACGATAAAGACGAGTAGTTCAAAAGCCCGCTGATCGAACGGACTGCTCGGAGGCAGCTTTTGTTGAGGCAACTGCTCGGGGAAAAATCAATCTTACGATTAAATCGGCAAAAAAAAGCGTTTTAAAGCAGTGAAGCTGGTAAATTTTCGGTAAAGAAACTACTATTTGCTTTTCTAGTATTGGACGTAAACCAAAACTTTGGGAATTGAAGTGTAATTAAAACGGAATGTATTCATTGTAAAGTTCAATAAGGAATGGTCTCCTTAAATAAATTATTCTACTTCACTGTAAATGTATCTGATCTACTTGCAGTAGTATTCTAGAGTGTTATATTAGAGAAATAATACGAAAGAAATCCAACATAATGCCAACCCTCTCGGTGAGTGCAAGTCTGAGTTGGAAGTAAAAAAGTGAACAAGCAGCTTGTTGGGGATGCATTATAGATTTACAATGGGTTGCAAATACCTATCCGTTTTTGGTTCGAAACATAACCCTGAATAATACAATTAGTGTATCCTAAGAGTTTTACCAGTACATTCTTTATTCACCTAAGAAAATGAAGAGGTAATACTAGAAGTGAATAACTCGATGAGATAACGCAGTTACATATAATTTGGCCATAGAAGTGATGCCCATTTGCATTGTGATTGTAGACTACGAGCTAGATGCAAAGGTTTTTTTAGGTGAAAGATTTAGATAACATTTGCTAATTTGTGGCCCTCGATATAGTTTCGAAATGCCACAATCTGTAAGTTATGCTTTTTCGGGCATCTTAATATTTCTCTATTTGCCGGTAATATGTGCACCAATGTTTGTACTACCTATTAAGGATAACTATTTTGTAAAACCACTTCAAAATGTTTTACTCCAATTGTTTCATTAAGGTGTCAGCGCAAGCGCTTCAGCAAAGTCTATTCAGGCTGCTTATGGATATGGCAGGAACAATGAAACGAGAAGTTGCAGAAGGTTGATTGCTCGTTCCCGAAGTTGACTTTCAGTTTGCAATAGGAGCTGAATGAGGGTCGTCTAAGAAAGTTTCAATCCGAAGATTGGAATGCTACTGCACATATTTCCGCCATTACCTTTAATTTCACCCAGGCAACTCAGCTTGCCTGTTGAAAATCGTCAGAAAACTTTAAGTGACTGGAAAATGGGGCCCATAGTGCCGTAGCTCCGCTCTAGTAAGACCTATTCCCAATCGGAAATTATGGTTGTGATTATAGTAGAACAACTATGATTATGGTCGAGACTTTGGTTGTTTATCATCGAAATATCCTCCATATTCAACCATTTATGGGATGCAGTATGGTAGGGATATGTCACAACCATAATTCCCAACCATAAATACCCAATTACAACCATTAAGGCTTTAGCTGCAAAACCATGATCTACCAAAGTGAACCGTAAAAAAACACCATTCACAACCAAAATCGGCTGTGTTCAGCGAATGATACAACTATATCAATGATGCAACTATACTATACCTACCAAGATAAACTTTTTTCCCTGTTGACATATTATGCAGTCGATGCCTGCTTTGTTTGTTGATGATTAGTTGTTAATAATAATAGTAGTTTAATTATTACGTACGTGTAAGGCCTGCAGCTCAGAATGGTCTAAGGCTCTAAACTGCAGAACGAGGCTAGGGCAGGAGCTTGAACCAGTCGGTGCAGTTAACGCACGTTTATATGTAACTTCTTCAACTTTAAGTCGGTACAGAGCTACTTTATCCAGTTTAGAAGAAGTCACTACTCATGTGAAAATTTTCAGGCCTGCCCGTTTTCAGGACACGAGTACGAAGGGTTAAATATCTCATAAAACTTCACATATTCCACATAAAGGTAACGAGATTAATTTCTTGATGAATCTTTACAGATGTTAACTGAATGAACACAAAAATGGATGCCAATATTTGATCAAAGATTGTAATACTATTCAGCACGGGATACAACAAATATAAATTAATATAATGGGTAACTTCGCTAAAATGGCTAAGCGTAAAAAAAACGTAAACAATGGATAAAAATAACGTTAAGGCCGTTAGTGTCCATATATACCTGCAATTTTTACATTTCATCGACAGGAAAGAAAAGACTAAGAATATGCACAATTTTTGCACTATGATTTGAATTTTTAGGTGTTTCGCATTCAAACTTATAGTCAAAAAATATTATTTTGGTCGATAATGTTAGGAATTCTAGCCATATTATTAAAATCATGGCAATCCATACATATTCTGCCCCATATGATGGGAGGAGTTCCAATCATGGTCGTACGAACGGAAATCGGTTTGATGAGCGTTATGCTCTAGCATATGCTCTACCATATATAGTCTTTAAACATCCTTGTACAACCATGTACCATATATAGTCGTCAAACATCCATGTACTACCATAGAGATTCGTTTCCTGACCAACCTTAAACAACCAATATCGCCTCCTCCAATATCGACCTAAATATACTAAAATAAACGTTATGTTATGGTCGACATAGCTACCATATTGTTTCATCATCCATAATCGCCTTTAATCTCTCATACACCACTATATTCTACTATAATAACCATAACTTCCGCCTGGGTTTTACAGGCTGGGAAGTCTTCCATGAGATATTCATATTAACTATTAACATGATGAATGCAGGTACATACTTTTAGATATTACGTGATCTATGAACTAACGATTTTTGACCACGAGTTTTTCGCGGTATCGTACATTGGTTATGGGCATTGTAGCCAGCTTCAGTTGTCGAAATGTATTATAATTGGCGGTAGTGAAACAATTTTATATTTCCAAACATTTGCCTTCTTGAAGCACCATCTTACTCGAAGAGTGATGAGGGCAAGATCGCAAGAAAGAGTATTTAAGAAACTTTGGAGTGAGTGTGCACACTGGCACTCTTGACTACCATGTGGCTCGAGCTGCAAAACGTAGGTTGCGGAAATAGAGCGGATGTATTCTACGAACTTTCTCACCATGAGAGGCAGACTTTGTCAAAATTATAGAACAACTGGTGCAGCCTACATAGGAATACTGTTCACCTATTTGGATACCAAGCATACCAAAATACTATAAGAACGCTTCGAAGTTATTCAAAGATCGTACACAGCTAAAAGTTGAGTTTCCACAAAAAAATGTTCTCTGTCATATGTGTAGAAGCCAACTTAGGTTTGTGCCCTTCACAATCAGATATGTGAAAAATTTAGAAGATGCTACAGTGAATGTAAATGAGCGAGTTGCTGCCAGATACGCGAAGCCTACTGGTCGTACTTACGATGTACGACTCCCTATCGCAGATGGCGGTAACTTAGTTATATCTAAATATTCTAATAGCTTCATCATTTGGGAAGCAAGATTGTTCGACATAGTGCCCCGTCATATTGGAAACGCCACTAGCATTGGAGCTGCAAAGCTTAAAAAATAATTAAATTTGTACTTACTAACAGTAGTAGATACTATAGCAGTTACGTGCATGTATACCGATGACTCGCTACCGACTCTCCCACTAGTCACAAAATGCAGAATCACTTCTGCACAGGACGGTAGTGTGGTGCATAACAAGACCTAAACCTCGTCAGCAGAACGTAAAAAAATTAACAAAGAAGGTACATGCACGACGTAGAATCCTACATTAGTTTGATACGCAATGCAAACAATATAAATCAGTCCTATATAATAAGCCACGTCGTGTTTTTATTTATTTATAAATAAATTAATATTTATCCTGTCCCGCTCTACGAGAATACGATGGGAAGTAAGTAGGGAAATCTATTGGCTCTATGGGCCTAAGATAGAAAAAAAATTCAAGTCCTGAAGACTATGCAATCTATTAATTTGCAATGATTATAGACCATTTAATAAAGGTTTCTCTATACGGCACGGCCATTATATTTATCTATGGGAATATGATAGGAAAAAATTCGAGAGCTGCAGCCGATATCTAGGATACGGGACTCCCAATCGGGAACTACAGCTGAGGGACCTGAGCTCGCCTGCATGACCGTGTTGGGATAAGTTCAAAGGTGCTACTTAAGAAAATACTTGGCTGCGCCGTATAATATATAGTCAGTTTTCCAGAATGCTGAATTTTTATTTAAGAAGCCTTCTGAAAAGTAAAAAGCACAAGAGACAACGGGGGTTTGCATAAGGTAGTAATTTTCTGCCGTCATTTATAATGACGGTTCGGGGGCCATTAGTATATAACTTGCTGGTCTACTATTGAAAAAGAGGAAAATTTTGTGCCTTTGTGAGAGATTCAATTATCAGTAATTGGCGTTCAGATGGAGAGCTGTCGGACTAAACTTACTCCGAAATGCGCACACGACCTTGCGACAAATAAACCACTGACCCCGTTCGTCCAGTAATAATTATTCAGACCATTTTCACTCTCTCTTACCCCACCAACAGAAACACAGGCATGACCTTCGCGCCCCGGAGTTTGCTCCTTCATAGACCCCACTGAAGCCGACGCCTCTCGTGACCTACCTCTCAAAATGCTTCAGTAACGCATTACGAGCGAGGTAATGTTCCTCATATTTCAGGCTTCCTGCCGCCTCCTACGGCAGCGCAATATATGGCCTAGTATATCCTCGTCGAGGTCGCATCTC
>LQNS02007216.1:16095722-16105835 GCA_001587735.2 Parhyale hawaiensis
GTCATGCAATGGATTCTAGCAAAAACAAAGAGGATTTTTGTGTACAACTGTCAGTCGTAACTTTTTATCATCCAGAATTATTTCTTATCTTACGTTTGGCCCATTTTGGTTCTTATATTCGATTGCCAACGTTCATTTGGCATATTAGTCAAAAGGTAACGTCAATATAATTAGTATAGCTGGAGCAGCTCGCACGTTAAGTATTATGTTTTCGCTCAAGGCAGCAAGCCAATACCAGCCCATCAGTAGTAGTTTGTTCTCGGTTCCATATTACTCAGAAGGTGTAACATCTGGGGAGCACCGCATTTCTGCGTGGTTGATGAAAAATTCCACAATAAAAGCAAAACGCTCCCAACATAGAGCCTGACTTCAGAGAACCATTCGAGCTTTTTTGGTCTTTGATTTTTTTCAAAACCCACTGCACAGTTACTTGTATATTCCCTAAACAGTGGCTCAGTGGTATTTAAAATAGAGTACAAAAGTTCATTGTTGCAAAAAGTGTTGAAACCGCTGGTTTTACTTCTCTCTGCAGCTCATCTCTATATAGAGTGACAGCTTCAGGTGGGCGAGCTCTATAAACTGCAAGTTTACAACCGCATCACAAAAATGTTATCTTCGATCGCTTCACTTGCTACGTACTTGCAAATGTGTTGATCCACACGCAATTAGAGTTGCAATTTCCTCACTTCTCCCAAAGTTTATCTAGATCAGGGCCTTAAAGGCATTTATCGCTCTGTCGGTCGTAAGTTCGTTCTCCATATGTATATATCTGTCTCCTTAAAAACGTATTGAGCCCTGTATGCCAACTCATCACTTTTATGGAGCTTCATCAAGGGCCTCTCCAATTAGCAGGTTAAATCCTTAGCATCCAAATTAGGCACAATTTCAATGGCATGACACCATTTAGTGCGTCACCGAAAGGTCTCACTGGGAGCCAAACTCAGGCAGAACTCGACAAACTCTGGCTGATGAGCCAGAAGATGCGCGAACATATTTCTCAGCGATCACACTATAGTTTAGAAATGATCGGCCCTTCCTTACGCCCACTTTTTTCTGGCCTAGAGCAATTTTTTGCCCCTTCACTGGGCTTGCAACTTATTAACCCTTTCAGTACGGAAACTCGGCTCTTTTTTCCTCTTATATAATTTAAAAAGCTCATAGAGAGTACTTCACGCTATAGTCACTTCAGCTCACCTGTAAGTTAGGTCAAAACGTAAATAAAGTACCAGCAACCGATTCTAGACGGGCTTTTAAATATGCTGTCCAGACTTCCAGAGAATGAAATCACGCGCTGGTTTTACTATACAAACCTGTGACGTGACATCTAGAGATGCCTTCAATGCAGAAAAGGTTGCACTAGTTTACTGGCGTAGCCTGGTTAGCAGGTAACCGGAACGTTTCACGGATATGTCTTTTGCTTGCTTGTTCTTTCACTTCTTCCAGGAGCATCAGACCAACCACAGTCCGAGGACGCTATAGTCCAAGCCATCGAAATGCCTCATCGAAAAATATTTTGTTTTCAATACATACAACAAAGCATACAAGATATCCTATATCTCTATATTAAACATTTAAACCCGTTGTCCCTCCATAGAGGAATGCATCTACATTCACAGGACCCGTATCTCGCTATGGAAGAACCAACACATAACCGTGTAACCCGCTGTCCCGTTATGGTGGCAATGACGGGCCCTGACAGCCTCGGCTGGGAAAAGAAAGCCTTTCACAAATCATTTCTGAGTTTTGTCCTAGGAGGTTAGAGCTGGCCAGTTTATAACGTCAGGGGAGCGGAGCTAAAAAACAGTTATTGATCCTTTGTCCGACTTGACTAGCCCACGTTCGGTGCACATTCATCCATAGGTTCCCCTGGTTTCTAATGGCATAAACCAAACCTAATCAAACCCAACCTAACCTACCTTTTCCTTTCCTGTATTTCTTTACCTGCAATTGCATTAGCTTCAGAAATATTCAAATTTAAATACGTTCTCATTATATGTAGCGTAGACAGTGTACTAAGTGCAACGCATCACGCCCCATATCAAATGGAAGCGTTTCATAAAGCAACGTGACTCATAACAATTATCTGAGGAGTCACATACACGTTTTAATTTTATCGCTAAAGGAATATGGTAATAACAATTCAGTAGCATCACGGACCACCCACGTGATAGTCCCACATTACTTACACTGATGACACTTCCGATTGTGCGTTTTGTTGTGCAAGTACGACATACATAAACTCGGCCATGCGCCTCTGATATGGTCTTTAATATACGTCAGTGTCATGTGAAGTATCGCTTGTATTCTAAGTACACATATCCGACCTTGACTGACCATTGTCGCAAGCAGGCAAGCTTGTGTGGAGGCCCTGACTGGCAAACTGCAGCAACCCTTAATTTTTTCTGAGGTTTATGTAGCATGCAGTGAAATGATTATTTATTTCTTCAACCCAGCAACGTAATCACTTGAAATAATCTGCGGTTCATATTGTAGAATCTGTGAACTCTCCCAGTAAACATCTTATGATTCCGTACCTCTAGTAAAGGAAATTGTTTCCGATATTGCTTGCAGTTTGCTAATCCAGATGTATTGATGTGTGCTGCTCATATATACATTTATTATAAGGGGGGGTGGAAATTAAGACCCTGTTGAATATGTACGTACACAAAGCACTTGTTGCTGTTATAAACACAACAAGAACTAGAGCACTTTGAGAGCGTGTGACGACGCCCGTTCCTCAACCGGAAGTACCGAGTTGATGCTTCATAGGCGCGTGACCATCGCGCGATGCTGCAGAGGTTATATAAGGGGTCGCCTAGCTACCTGGGCAGCCCAGAGCTCAGACATACAGCAGCTCATCAACACTAGACTCCTCCACCTGTCTAGTTATGCAATGTACCTTAGACTCGATAGGTAGGTACCAGGACCCACTCTGTACTGAGTATCAATACATCAAGAAGCTCACTACGATGTTTCCTTCGACCTCTTGATTACACGTTCGTCTGGCCCTCGGATAACGTACCCATCCGCATCGATTAGGCCCGGTCCACACAAAGATGCCGTAATAAGCGCATACCTCCGCCAAGTGAGGCAACGGTAGCAAATAATTCAAATTGGCTCTGAAACCATAATTTTCTCTGTATAAACTCCAAAATCTAATCATTTGTGCCTTTATATATTAATACCAGCTTGTCCAATTTTCTTGAAGATCAGTTCTCAACTTTTTGAGTTATACTGTTAACAAACGTTATGACAAACATGAGTCAAACATACAAACGAACAATCCGATCTGCACCAATTTGATCATTTATGTCTTTTAACATTACTAACAACCCCTATAAATTTCATAGAGATCCATTTATTATTTTTTGAGTTATTATGCTAAGAAGCATAAAATTGAAAACAGTGACAAACGAACGAAAAAACAAACGGATCATGACCAAAATTTGTTCATTTACTCTTTGTTATATACCTAACAACTCATGTTAATTTCATCAAAATCCATCCTTACCTTTTTGAGTTATGACATCGAGAAAAATGATGCGGACAAACAAACAAACGGATGGACATATCTTTATCAAAAGTTAATCATCTGTTCCACCTAACATACCCAACAATCCCTGTAAATTTCATCCAAACCGGTTCATAAATTTTTGGGTTATCTTGGTGAAATATAGACAGACAAACGGACAGACAGACAGAGAGACATACATGCAGACAAACAGGACGAAAACATAACCCCTTTGGCGGAGGTAATTATTTCCGTGTTATAGGGCCTATGTTTGGGGAGCTGAGTCCTGTAAAAATCCACGTCTAGTCGCAACTTCATCAGGCTTTCGGGACGTCTTTCTTTCATGCTCACGTATATTCTCTCACTTTTCCTACTGCTACTGTCAATCTACTGTTGCATATGATTGCAATCCAATGATGATTTACGGGAACAAGTTAGCGCACCGCTGAGCATGCAGCGCTTGCACGCGGCGGACGTACGGATCGATGACGTGATAAAAACCTAGTACGTTTATCAGTAGCTATTTTGCGTTGTTTCTTTATCATTTCATGTGGGCCTCCAGAGTGTCCTGCACGTCCTACAATCATTATAGTTGCAAAAAAATTATGTATCAAAGCATCTATAAACTTTTTTAGCTGTGAAGGATAAAATTTTGAAAGAATGTTGGTTCAAAGGCTTGTAAAAGAGCAGATGAATTCAACCGGCAAATGCTCACATGTATCAGAAGCACTTTTAGAGCTAAGTTTATCGTCTTTGAAATGTAGTGAATCAAGTGAGTTTTATCGAGAGTAATATGGCTTTCTAAAGATGGATTTAAAATATTATGAGTGAAAACCGCAATGTTTTTGATTAATTTTCGTCTTCTACCAGTGATCTGCTCTGCTCTATAATTTCAAACCGCTGCAACCAAAATCGGCTCAGATGCGAACGGTTGAACGCCGAGATAGAAGAACTTTTTAACAAGATTGGTAAGAGAAGCGTTAGAGGACAATAAAATTGCTTTCCTTCCGGCGAAGTAATATTACAGCAAAATTCTATATATCATACTCAGAAGTCGTACAATTACTCGGTAAAATTAGAAAAAAGCATCAGCTACTGTACGGTGCACGCATTACAGCTGTATAACAGTAGCGTCGCGTCCGACTCGCGTTAATTAACCTGCAAAAAAGTAACTTAACCGTAACTGTCTTACGGAACGATGTTGTTGAAACTGGCGGATGTTAAATCGATAATTTCCAATTATACTGTAGTTTTTACTACTAAGAGAGGCGGATATGTTAACGACGCGTACGCGACGGTAGAGCTTAGGCCAACATTTTATCGAAACTGTCACACCGGGTGCGTACGTCTTATGGAAAAATAACCTAAATAATAGTAAAATTTTATCCTTCAGAGAGCTAAAATAGTTCGTAGATGCTTTGATACATACTTTTGTGCAACTATAATGATTGTAGGACATGTAGGACACTCTGGAGGCCCAAATGAAATGTTGAAGAAACAATGCAAAATAGCTACTGATAAACGTACTGCGTTTTTATGACGTCACAAGCCCATTTCCCATGATGCACTGCAGCTTGGCTCCGCTCCCTGGGTTAACCTCTTAGTCTTATAATCCTTAATTGCAAACAGCATCTCACAAGTCAGATTCTTCATAAATTTTTGTTCAACTCTGATGTAGACATTTGTTCGGATTTCTTCGTGAGCAATTAAGATCTTGCGCATAATTAACATCTCTCCAGGTTTCATTTCTTTCATTAGAGAACGTTTAAGGATTCTAAGCCTCCACCGGTAGCGAACCTGTAGCTCTAAGAGCGTCTAGTATATTCGAGAGTCGGAGCCTGCTGCGGACTTATATAGATGACTCAGAAGCTCGTCTACGCCATATAGAGCTCATAATTGACATACAACGGAAAAAAATGAACTGACGCTCGTATGAAATTTGCTCAGACTATTTCAGAATCATTGCTTGCGTCCACTTGACGCAGGACTGGTGCAGCACGTAATAATAAATTGCTTGTGAAAATGATAACCGCTATATGAGTTGGTTACAAACATTTAATTCAAATCGAAATCGACGCTTTCCTCTGTTTACCCAATTAAACTACCCACAATTTACTGTACATCATTCAACAACACTAAACTACTGATCGAAGTATTTCGAATGATCATGTTGAAAAATTACGGACAACATGGAGCTCACGCGCAAGCCGAAATTCGATGTGATTGGGCTTGTGGGCGGACGGAAATCGTATACTGCCGAGGCCACACATGCTTTCGCAAGCACAACTGGAACGAAGATGGGTAGCTCACACGTCGCTCTGAAATGTATTTAAACTCTGTAGCATGGACGACATGCAAGCTGCTCGTCCTCGCACCACTTTGTGCCTACATAAGCATAGAGTGGCCTGGGAATACAGTGAAAGAGTTTTAGCCGTTAGGTAGCTTCTTGAGATCCCACTTTCTATACTCACTTGCCTTCTTTCGTTCTCCCTTTTCATACTTCTATCTTTCCTTTTTTTGGGTTGATAATGAACTTAGCACACTTTTGTCTCTAATTCATTTTAGTTCACTTCATTTTCGTTTAGAATCTATATGTAGATTAATGAAGACCGCTTACGTGTTTGGGATCACTATCATGAAAATAAAAATTGACCCCAAATACAAAAAAACTGAGATTATGACCAAGAACCTGCAACATGTGAGTAAAAAAAATGGGGGCCAGCTGGTTTTACTGTGCCGATGATGTCGTTGATAGCGAGTAATCCATGTATTCCAATATACAGTTAATCAAAATCATGGAGAAGTAATGGACGCTGTTGAAGTTTCCCTGGTTGTTTAACAACTACGGATTTTGCAGTTATGTTAGCTGATGATCGTGAAACTGGGCTGATGTAAAAATCAAGCCACTCATCAAACATAACTTAAAATACTTTATTGTAGAAATTTTCAGATGGCCGAAACAGACTACAAGTCGCACAGTACGTTAATGGATGGATGCCCAAGTGATTTGAGAGGTCGGTGTTACAAGACACTGCTTTATGTGGCACCTAAGGATTGAAAAAATTGATAAGACCGCTAATGGACAAACTAATTTGCAAATTACACGGAGGCGCGGCCGTAAAAGGTGCAACTGGAACTACGTCTGCAAAAGATGTAAATCAGAAGTAAAGCTGCAACGAGCGCAAAGTGGAAGTAACCAGTTTTGGAGATCATTGGTCGAAAAGTTAATTTCGTTAATCTTCAATCCTTTCATCAAAGATTTTAAGAATTCAATGACAGTCGATTAATTTTTCAGGAATGTAACATAATGAAACGACAATACAGAACAACTATTTTTTACCTACTACTTCACGTTTAAGAACTGCGCCGAGTTACCAATAAACGCTGATGTGCTACAACTGGAATTTCCCTACCACGTAAGGTCTTCAACATATCCATTGTGGAAAAAGCATTATGCCTGAAGCTGTAACCGTTAGCATCCTCCTAGAGCATCCTCTTCGTACTGAGGAATCAAAGAAACAGCTCGTGATTACTTGAATATGGTGCGTGGTCGACAAAACGGTCTTTAGATTTCGAATCACCTCGTGGAACTGATAAAATACAGTTGAAAGAATTCCAGCGACAGATTTCTTGTTACCCAATGAAATCTATCTTATACTGTATTAGGGCCAGTTCACACGTCGCTCAAATCAACGCATTCACTCCCGAAAATGAACACGAGCTGTCCGTCAACTTTGGCTGTCTCTGTCCATACGTAGGAGCGACCTTCACTCGAATGACGCCACGCGTTCACTTATGATCTCGTTTCTTTTTATTTTTGCTTATATTGCGCCACGGCTTGAAGTCATGTTCATATCCCATAATCTTATAGGCTGAATTTGATAAGAACAACCTAATTTCAAAATAATTTTAGCGATCTCTTCGTAGTGGAATCAAAGATTATGCCACTGTACTTAGTACAACAGTTTATGCTCAACTAGTTTTCTGGTGTTAAAAGGGAAAACAGCGATTGTGATCGTTCAAGCGAAGGTAAAAAAAGTATTTTTGTCGACTTATTCATGTTTTAAAAACGCTATAGAGAATTAATTCTGCATTTATAGTTTCTGTTTACTGAACTTTAAATATGCCACGCGTTCAAAAATGTGACGTTCTTCATCCTTCCGTGTCCCTCAAACAAGGGCGTACATTATGTCCATAGATATGCGGAGCCCATGGATGAGCGTGTTCCCACAGACGATAAACAGAAGCTCGACGTAGAAAAATAAGATTAGAATGAATCACCATTATTAAAAAGTGCAAGGAAGTAAAACGGGACATAGGGAAACGCGTTCAAAGGGCTTAATTACGTCTAAGCTCTAAGGTAATCTCTTATTTTCCATGGAACAACACTCAATGTGTATCATAGGCGATGTACGTGCGCTTTGGTAAGCAACGTATTTTTGTTTGGCAAAGTGTGTCAGTGTACACGAGAAGTGTTGTAGTCGACAAGGTGCAGTATGAGAAGAGCATGTGATAGAAGATGAGATGCATCAATTCGGATGCTCACGTGCGACTTTCTCTGGCGTTTTCCGTCGAATTAGATTGTGTTTCCATGACTGTGACTATAGTTTGATCATAGACTACACTTCACCAAACCACATGAGCTCTTTGGTCTGACGTATTTTACCAAACCGCAAAAAAAAAAGAAACATAAAATCTTTCTGAAATTGGAACTCACTCGGTACTTAGGAAGATAATCGAAAGTTTTACCACTGGCAGTTACTATAGGGTGAAAATTATACAGTTTGACACTGGTACAGTTTTTTGGAGCAAATTAATGGTGTGCAAGATGGAGCCATGGCTATGGCATGGTTACCAAATTAATCGAGTTAGCTCTATGTTTATAACACCGACAGAAGTCGTATTTGACCACCCGACATCGATGTAGAAGAGGCTACTCAAGAGTCGTAGGTCAAACGGCGTGCTTTATGTGTAAATTATAGTGTGTAAAAAAGCGTTTAATATGTTCATTGCTCTATTCGAAAAGAGAAAACAATAGAAAATCGTTAAATCCCCAATTGTCCCGCTAGTTAACACTTATTTCTATTATAAAAATACGTATCTACCCTAAAACTACCGTACATAAAACATATTTACAATGAGGCACATAAATAAAGTTGTCCTTTTTGTTCATGTTCTAGGCTTTTCAACTCAAACATAGTTGTTCAAAATTTACAAAAAAATTATATCAAATTATGGAACAAAATACGGGGCTTTGCAAAAGTCCTGACCTGTTTTGTATTTTCAAACTGTGAAACTCATTTCAAAGACTCGATCAAATTTATTGACAATGACTCATTCCTAAACTATTTTAGATAATCCAATAACTGGCAACAGTTCTCGTTTTTATATATTGTTGGTAAAATAAACAAATGGATAACGATTACAGCTCTACTTCGAGCGGGTGACCAGAAGGCGGACATTGTCAGGGAGCAAAATGTCAGTTTATCAACGGTGAAACTGGTCGAAAACCGCCTTAAGAATAATGAAAGCCTCAAAGATCGACTACGTTCAGGCAAACCACAAGTTATTCAACGGACGAATTTTCGCAGAGCCTTTGAAAATGATCCGAAACTCAAAATGACTGAATTTGCGAAGAAGAAGAAAAAGATTTTGAATCAAATGTGCCAAGAGCTGTGAAGAGTAGAGGTGGAAAGAGCTTAAAGCGTCAGAAAAGACCACTGCTAATTCTGACAAGGTTAAATGGCGCAAAGAGCGATGTTCCCGCATACTCAACGACTTGAAAAGTCATGGAAATCAAGTCATCATTTTCTCAGATGAGAAAATTTTCACCGTTGATCTGGTCTTCCACAAACAGAACGATCGAGTTGTGAGCTTTGGCCAGGACATCTCTGATGTGCGTGATGTCTCCACAACAAAGCATCTTGCGTCTGTGATGATGCTTGGCGTTGTGGCCTCCAATGGAGAGAAGATGCCTGCAGTGGGGTTCAAGAGCGGTTACAGGTTGGCAGGGGCTGAATACAGGGATATCATTGCCACAAAAGTTCTTGCTTGGATCAGAAAAATCTTCAAAGATGGAGATTATGTGTTTCAGCGAGATGGTGTACCAGCGCACATGTTGAAAACCGTCCAAAACTGGATGAGCCAAAACATGACTTTCTGCCCAAAGACTTCTGACCCCCACAGTCACTTGATCTCAATCCTTTGGACTACAGCGTGTGGCCGCATACTGAGAGTAAGGCATGCAAAGATCGCCACATCAACATTGAGGAGCTGAAAGCCTCTGTGAACCCCACTTGGACCCAGATGAGGAAGGACTATCTCCGTAATGTGTGTAAGAACTTACCACGATTAGGGCGCGTCATTGCTGCCAATGAAGGTCCTGTTGAATAGCAATGTTTTTTAAATCCTAACAAACTAATAAAGTACAAATCTTGTTTTATTTCATTATAAACAAAGCTTTTACGAACTTCGGATGGCAAGTTATTAGATTAGATTAGATTAGATAGGCGGCAGTAGACGAACCAAAAGGCCCATTCCCAAAGAGACACCGGGACTAACACCCCGGCTTCTTTGAGCTATTGCCATTATGTTAGTAGGAT
>LQNS02007216.1:16110024-16120743 GCA_001587735.2 Parhyale hawaiensis
AGAAGTCTCTGGCTTCTTTTGATCACGTGACTGGGGTGGCCCGCGATGCTGCTCCCCGTTCACAGTTTTAATTTTGGAACGAACAGATGTTGCTACATTACCATCACCATCATTAAAAGCAGCGAACCTATTGTTCACAGGTCAGGACTTTTGCAAAGCCCGATATATTGAATAAGTGACAACACTTAGTAAAAAAAATAATAATAATAAGATCTGGGTATCTCTGATGCTTTTTATAGATTGCAATAGTGGGGTTCATGTTTGTAAACATTTTTATTTAAATCAAGTGTATAGTTACTGAAACAGTTAACAGTTTGATGTTTTGAGTGGCCATTGTGATGCTTTGTCTGAAATCTTCTGTAGCTTAAAAATATCACGAGTAACTAACAGTCATCACTTCGTGAGTACATGCGTACCAAACTCAAAGCAACGCAACCCATGCACCGAGAAGGTTAAGGTGAAACAGACTTATAAAAATAATAATCTACAATATTATAAAGACCGATGTGTATTTATTCGTCTGCCTGTTTACTGCCATGCTTGAAGAAAACGGTAAAAAAAATTTGGCTAGGTTGCAGATGATGACATAAGTATACAGAAACCTTACATCTGAATGCACTTCTTGCATCGCCAAAGTTGAAATCGAAGCACTGAATATATATGAAGCTTGTCTTTGCACTCTCGTGCATCCTGATTCTTGATTTTTTTTCCAACAGACAGTTTTGTTGCATCAATTGCTCTACCTAACAGCCCTTTGTAGAGCGAAAAAATTTCACCGTTATGATATCCTAACGTATCCAATGTACCTAGTCGAAATTAATATTTTGAGCGACGTATGAATGCCTGCGAAGATCATTTAATTCATCTCTATGTTAGAGATAGAAAAAGAAGGGCTTCGCTGCTAAGCTAGTGTGATTCTGAAAACGCTCATCTCTCATATTCCTCTAAGCTAAAACTTGTATTGACGAAAGTGTGGTAATGAAAAAGTATCACGAATTCTTCGCCATTGTTTTTGATGGCCGAGCACACTAGTAATAACAAAAATAATAATATGAAATAGGCTTGTAAGGCTGACCTACTTGAAATACTTTATGACTCGAATTCTGTATGTAAAAAAATTTCGAGAATAAATTTGCAATGGTTTGCTTGCGAAGTAGCGGAAGGTAGGAGTCCGTGCAGCATTTCTACCTTGGTTTAAAAGTTAAATCGTTAACGGTAATGTTTATTTCGTTGATTAGCGATTCACTTTTCAGTGTCCAGTTCTGGAGTTAACGCCACAGAAGGCACATGTTAGAACTAAGGCCTCAATAAGCGCAATCTAAAGCTCAGAACGCAAATTGAAATTTGTCTACAACGGGCACAAATGCAAACGAAGGTCACACGAAAGGATAGTAAGAGAAAAATAAAGTTGCAAATTTTCTTATAAATTGCGTAGAATATCAACCGAAAAGTGTGCATATCATAATAAAATCCGTAGAAGTGTAAATTTGAGAAGCTAGATCACTCTGAGAGCTTATACCTCAGCCAAGTAACGAAAAATTCAAATTGGCTCTGAAACCATGACTTCTTTTATATCAACTCCAAAATCTAACCATTTTTTCCTTTTAATGGTATTAACAGCTTCTCATAACATTTAGATTTTTTCTTCAAAGTTCTAAAATTTTGCTTTTGATCATTAGTGATTTTATTAAGAACGATTCTCGAATAGAAATAAAAACAAGCTAAATAAAAGGCAACGTTTCGGCCGTCGGCTACGGCCATCTTCAGGCAAAGCTATAATCTGAAACAATAAAGAAATTATGAACGCACGCTTATAAATGAAAAATACAAGAATTATCAATATTACTAAGCATGCATGCTTCAACGGTAATGGATCAACCAATGTGTGGTTAACTTTACATGAGCAAAGGACAACTGTAGTTATGAACAATGTTATGGAAGAACTGGAGGAGTTACGGCTGTGGTAAGATCTTATATTGGTCGACAGTGAGGGGCGTGGCTATCTTAGTGGAAGAGGTTGAGGTAATTGGACAGATCATTGTACTTGACGTTGATGGCTGGCATGCCCCGTCTGATTGTTAAGGCTTCTGCTATTTTCAGTGATGCGGCTTGTTATTGCTTCGACTTACTGTTCTGACTAAAGAATGAAGCCACTGCTGTTCACTGGCGGTCAGGCTTTGCCCAACGTCCCGTGGAACTTGTTGGAAATGTCAGGCACGTGCTTTGACTTCGACCCGTTCACTTGAGTGTCATACATTAACCTAGAGTAGGTTACTTTTTGAGACTTCCAGAAACTCAAAATTGCTTCAAAAAGAGAATTTGAGAGTTTGGAGTAGGCTCACGTAATTGCGTTTCTCCTTACCCTTGAAACATTACAAAGTGACAAATCCAAAGCTTCTGTCTAAAGTTTCGAACAAGTTAAGCCTCGAAGGCCCAAGTTTGGACCCCAGTCGAACCTGCCTGATTTGATCTGAATCATTAATGCAGTGATTTTCAATTTTTTTTTAAATATGCATTAAGCTACATTTGAAGCTAACTCATGTTGGTTCTCTCTTCAATGATACCTCAAATACCCTCTGAGGATCAACAAAACCTCGATTTTCTTACAAATTGCATCGTCTGAAACGTTTCCGACTTGAGCTACTTCTTTTAGGGTTAAACTGCTTTCCGGCAGTTAAACTAATTCAGCTTCTTGGTTTAAAAAAAGCGTTTGACACTGTTAGTAACGATATTTTAATGTCTAAGTTAGATCTTTATAGAATTAGAGGAAGCATAAATAGTTTAACTGCAAGGTATCTAACAAATCGTAAGCAGTTTGTGACACTAGACGGAATAGATTCAGAAACAGATGTTATTGGTATTGCCGTCTCACAAGAATCGGTCCTCGGACCTCTTCTCTTCAATGTTTATTTTAATGATATTGTATCTTTAGGTGGCGTTGAAAATTGAAAAGAGTTTTATTTGCTGACGAAACTGCGTTTTACTTGAATGATAGGTCATTTCACTTTGCCACTGATAAAATGTTACTTTTCATAAACGAGATTCTTTGGTGGCTCACTGGTAACAAATTAACGCCTAGCGCAGAGAAGACCAAACTTATGATTTAAAGTTTAGTAAAACCAAGCCAATTACCTAATATCTTTTTAACGGAGTAATATTAGAGTGGCTGAAGGATTTCAAATACCTTGGAGTCATTATTGACGAGTCGTTGAAATTTCACGCACATGTTCAGGCACTGTGCAAGAGACTGAGTAGGGCCAAGGGAGCTATATACTCTGTGGAACGATATTTATTGAGAAAGGCCTCGATGACTCTTTACTACCTACTCACTCTTTTATTCACAGCTAAACTATGGCATCATAATCTGGGGTAGCGCCGCTGCAAATACTACGCAATGTCTTAGAACTGTTTTGCATGAAACCTTCCGAATAATTTTGAATGTTAAACGAGTTAGACATAATATACCACTGATGTCTACCGCATATATGTGTAGCACTCTAGAACTTATGCAGTTTGAGGATGTTTATCGATATTTACCTCCGCCAAAGAGGTTATGTTTTCGTCGTGTTTGTCTGTCTGGCTGTCTGTCTGTCACCAAGATAACTCAAAAAGTTATGAACCGGTTTGGATGAAATTCACAGGGATTGTTAGGTACGTCAGGAGAAACAGATGATAAACTTTTGGTAAAGATATGTCCATCTGTTTGTTTGTTGGTCTGCCTCATTTTTCTCGATGCCATAACTCAAAAAGGTATGGATGGATTTTGATAAAATTAACATGAGTTGTTAGGTATATAACAAAGAGTAAATGACCAAATTTTGATAATGATTTGTTTGTTCGTTCGTTCGTTTGTCGCTGTTTTTAATTTTATGCTTGTTAGCACAATAATTAAAAAAAAATGAATGGATCTTTATGAAATTTATAGGGATTTTTATTGATGTTAAACGACATAAATGATCAAATTTTGGTGCAGATCGGTTTGTTCGTTTGTATGTTTGACTTATGTATGCCATAACGTTTGTTAACAGTATAACTCAGAAAGTTATGAACGGATCTTCAAGAAAATTGAATAAGCTGTTATTAATATAAAAAGGCACCAATGATCAGATTTTGGATTATATACAAAGAAAATTATGGTTTCAGAACCAATTTGAATTTTTTGCTACCGTTGCCTCACTTTGCGGAGGTATGCGCTCTCAGAGTGCTCTAGTTTCTAATGTAATTTTCAAGATGTAATATTTCTGGTCAAGCCCAGTTTTTTTATAGCCATTTCAGTCACTTGATAGCGCAAAGTCATTGTAACACTAGACATGAACGGTTTAATTTAATAATGTACGGCTAGAAATTGAGAACCGCTTTACGATTTTTCAGAGTATAAAAGTTTTAATCAGTTTCCTGCTGAGCAGATACTACCTATGGGTGATTTAAGTTTTGAACGAGTTTTCAAAAATTGTTGTTAAGTAAATACAAAGCCGAGTGAAAGCCATCGGCCCTATAAGCAGAGTGCTTACCTGGGCTTGATTTTAATTCATTTCGTTTTCTGTTTCTTCTACCATATCTTGTTCGTATGAGTATGTATGAATTGAAAACAATAAAAGTGTAAAGGTGTATTCGCCTTTTACTTGCTAAGTGAGCTCTCGTTCTAGTTGGGATAAATACCTGATAACTGCGTGTGTAGCAGTTTGTTTTACAGTATATTTTACAAAGGTGTACTGAATGAGCATTCATATATGTCTAGTATTTATCCTTTGCATTGCCAAATTATTTTCACAAACATGGTGTGACCTGGAACTTGAATTCGCCCCATATATGTTACACTATTATTTACTATTACTACTACTATTTATTATTATTTAATATCGGTTAACAACATGACCTTCAACGAATCAAAATTTGAACTTTGAGGAAACGGAAAAAACTTCTCCCTTACTGAATCCACGTCCTACACGACGAGAGATGGGAGCAAAATCGAGAGAAAGGGATCTTGGGGTGAGAATACAAGATAATGCCACGTTTGAAGATCATGTGGCTCGAGTTGTTACCGTAGGCAAGAAGTGGAGCGGATGGGTGCTTTGAACTTTCTCTTCAAGTGAGGTAGACACAATGCTCACCTTATGGAAACAATTGCTACTGCCAAGGATTGAATACTGTTCACCTCTTTGGATGCCAAGCAAACAGAAAGACTTAAAGCGCCTCGAGGCTATCCAGAGATCGTTCACTGCCAAAATACGAGGCATGAAAGATTTAAACTATCACGAAAGACTGGCTCCATTTCATATATACTCAATTTAAAGGACATTCGAGCGCTTTACGATCATATATATTTGAAAAATTCGAGAATGAATTACTGTCAATGTCAATGGGCGAATCCAGGCCAGACACTCAAACCGTATAGGTCGCACTTGTGAGGTGCGCATTCCGATCAAAACTGGTGGTGATGACATAGCCACAAAATATTCTAATAGCTTCGTAGTCCGAGGGGCGAGATTATTCAACAAAATGCCTCGTCACAATCGAAATGTCACTGGTACAGAGACTACGAAATTTAAACACTTACTGGACGCATGCTTACTGAAAGTGCCAGATAAACCTGCTGTAAGCGGCTACGTGAACTGTGGGGATAACTCGCTGTTAGCCACTCCGCTGGTCACGGACTCCAGCATCACCTCTGCATGAGATGGGCGGCGTGTGTAAGGTCGCCTGGACCTTGTCCGAAGCATCATCAAAGGTAGCCAAAGTATAAGGTACGCCTGATGAGTAGCCCACTGATGATCTCGAAAGATTTTTTGAACCATCGGAGGATCCTTCCTTTTGGGACATAGGATATTATTGGCTACTGATTCACCCAACTTTTGTTGTAGAGAGTTGCATCTCCACAAACGCTATTAACTTACCTTATCGCCATTAGCTAGGCCGTCTGGACGCACAGGCGCCAAGCTCGCCACGCGCTATGTATGTATGCAACGATTCTGTGTACGCGCATCACTGTGCGTGCGGGCGGCGTTCAAGTTCGTTTGCTGTGCTGCTCGCTGTTTCTCAGATTAGGTTAAGTTAGGTTAGGTACGGTTAGGTAGGGTTAGGTTGGGTTAGAGGTTGGGTTAGGTTGGATTAGGTTACGTTAGGTTGCGTTAGGTTGGGTTAGGTTAGGCTAGGTTAGGTAGTACTTATTGTAGTACTTTTCGTGATTTTGACGCGGCATGACAGCTTACTTGAAGGCACGCACAGTGATGAACGTACACAGAATGGCGAGTCTGGCGTCAGTGCCATCGGGACATCTTCTTTCTTCCCCCCTTCCTTTTTCCTTCTTTGTGCCCCAGCTACTAACGCTCCGCTGTGATCTTTTCCGACTTGTTCCCGTGCATATCAACCAAGTGTGGAAACTCCTTCGTGTATAAGCTCCACCAGGGTTGGCTGGCTTAAACCAACGTATAAAAACAATATGGTTTAAGCCAACCAAAAAAATGTTTTCTTGATGTTATTGTATCTTTTTTATCCATATATATTGCAAAATAAACAGTTTTGCTTCTACAAATTATTGAATTTTATTTACACAACTGAAAGGATGAGTTACTGTGTTTCAATCTAGGAATCCGTTTGACTGTTAGGACAATCAAGGTCAACTATTGCTGGTGTTTATTTAATTCTAACAACATATCGAATTTTATGTTATTTTATTTCAGAGATGCATAGCTAATTATATTCTGGCAAGCTAGCAACTACTAAAAATTAAAAGAAGTAGTTATAGTTGCTATTAGCTAGTGAGCTCATGAGGAGGATGTAGACATATCGCTATTTCACTTTCTTCTGTACAATATTCTGCATACATTTAGCTAGTAGCTAGCTGTTTCTATCGAGATGTTTTTGTATATGAAGTGTTTCTAAGTTTTTCAAAGGATTTTATAGCTATTTCACTTTCTTTAGCTCAGTAAGCTGTTTGCAATTAGCTTATAGCTAGCATTTCTGTCAAGCTATATTTGTAATTGCCTCCACAAAGGAGGTTATGTTTTCGTCGTGTTGGTCTGTCAGTCTGGCTGTTGGCTGTCTGTCACCAAGATAACTCAAGAAGTTATGAATCGATTTGGACGAAATTTACAGGAATTGTATTATCTATATTAGGAAAAACAGATGATTACCTTTTGGTGAAGATTTGTCCATCCCTTTGTTTGTTTGTCTGCCTTCTTTTTCTCAATGCCGGAACTCAAAAAGGTATGGATGGATTTTTATGAAATTAACATGAGTTGTTGGGTATATAACAAAGAGTAAATGATCAAATTTTGGTAATGATCCGTTGGTTCGTTCGTTTGTCACTGTTGCTAATTTTATGCTTTTTAGCACAATAACTCTAAAAATACTGAATGGATCTATATGAAATTTATATGGGTTGCTAGTAATGTTAAATGACATATGATTATATTTTGGTGCAGATCTGTTTGTTCGTTTTTATGTTGGACTCATGTTTGCCATAACTTTTGTTAGCAGTATAACTCAAAAAGTTATGAACGGATCTTCAACAAAATTGCACAAGCTGTTATTACTATTAAAAGGCACAAATGATTATATTTTGAGGTTTATACAAAGAAAATTATGGTTTCAGAGTCAATTGGATTTTTTTGCTACCGTTGCCTTGCTTGGCGGAGGTTTGCACTCTGAGAGTGCTCTAGTTTCCATCTTTTAAATTTACAAGGATTTTATCTTGCAGTTATTTATAAAATCATAGCATCTCTGCAGTTTGGATATTAAATGTAGCCATAGCAAATAAGGGTACTCTGCTAACTACATTTTCTTAACCCCTATTTCTTAAAATGATTTTTCTAGAATAGGAAGTTGAAATGAAGTGAATAAGATTGTTGATGATCAGCTAGCTACATGTTTACAAAGCAGAAAGTCCTTTATTGTTGAATAAAGTTCCCAGAACTAGAAAAAGCAAAAGATAATCCAAAGCGAAAACGAACAAATCAAAAGAACATAGTTTTTTAACAAAAAAACTTGTTTTTTTTATCTAAACAAAAAACGTGTTTTTTGCAAACACTGGGCTCCACCTTTCTCTTGCCTCAATGTCTGCTGCTTTTTATATTGATAACTTTTGCAGTAGCTAGAGAGACTTAAACTAACATTGATAATAAGACTAGAAAATTAACCAAACTTCTCCTGAGTTCGGGAGAAATTTGATTATCTTCATTTCACTTTGGAAACTTTGTGAACAAGAAGACACTTTTCCATAATAACTTATTCAAACGTTGAGGACGTAGGCTCGCGAATGAAAAATCCAGTGCTGGGCGTTTTGATCTAATAAACTCCGATTCCGCTATCGCTGACGACCAAAATCTACTGTAGAGTTTTCCTTTAATTGAATTAATTCTGCAATCGCATTATCTCTTTGCATTAGTTGCATGACCAATATTTCTACGGAAAGACAAATTTTCGTATTTGTCCCCTTCCCAGTGAGAAATTGGGCTGTTGTCACCGCACAGGCAGCCAGACCACCATTCCATGACTGTAGTGTCTTTTTCAACGCCGTAGGGGGGCGTAGAAAATTAGAAAACAACAGCAGGTCACTAGTTACGTCTGCCAAAAAGGTTATGTTTTTATGTTTTTGTCGTGTTTCTCTGTCTGTTATTTTGTTTGTCTATCACTAAGATTACTCAAAAGTTATGGACTGATCATTACGAAACCTCCTGGGTTTGTAAGATATGATAACAGTAACTGATGATTAACTTCTGATGAAAATCCGTTCATCTATTTATTTCTTTGCATGTTTTTTCTTAGCTCCATAACTCAAAAAGTTACTGACAGATTTTTATGAAATTTACATGACTTGTTAGGTATTTTAAGAGGAGCAAATGACGAAATTTTTGTGATGATCTGTTAGTTCGTGCAATCGCTTGTCGCTGTGTTTGAATTTTTGCTTGTTAGCACAATAACTCTAAAAAATATGGTTGGGTGGTTATGAAATTTACATTAATTGTAAGTAATGTTAAAAGACATAAATGATTAAATTTTGGTGATGATCGGTTGGTTCGTTTGTGTGTTTGACTTATGTTTGTTAGCAGCATAACTCAAAAATTCATGAACAGATCTTTTAAAAATTTTGAAAACTGTTAATACTGTGAAAAGACCCAAATGGTTAGATTTTGTTATTGATGCAAGGGAAATCATTGTTTCAGAACCAATTTGAATTTTTCGTTACTTCGTTGCCTTACTTGGCGGAGGTATGTGCTTTCTGAGTGCTCTAGTTACAATTTGAAATTGGTAACGGCCAGGCCGGAGGCCAGGACGCTAAATACACGTTCGAATGTAGTAGTTGGGAAAAAAAATTGGCCCATACAGTTGGTAAGCAAATAAGCGCAGGCCAAATTACAGTCATAACCCCTGCCAGTAGTTTATTAGCAGAATTCCGCTATCCTCTACTTCACATCTTACCATCGGTGTGGCGGACGATAAATTACTATGGAGTGTAGAACACAATGGTCAGAGATCCGCTAAGGCAACGGTATGACGGCGAGCTTGGGCTGGTATAAGCAACAGGATTATTGAATAATTACCTCCACCATGCAAGTTACGTTTTCGTCGTGTTTGTCTGTATATAATTCTGTCTGTCTGTCATCAAGATAACTGAAAAAGTTATGGTCGGATCTGTCTTTCCGTTTGTTTTTCTGCATTATTTTTCCTAATGCCATAACTCAAAAAGTTATGAATGGATTCCTATGAAATTTGCATGAGTTGTCCGGTATATAACGAAAAGTTCTGCCGCAGCGTTCGTGGTGGAGGCGTCAGCAACAAAAACGCAGCGTTTTAAACGCTAGTATAGAAGGTGTATATAGCACGCATGGCGTTTCGAGGGCGCCTAAAACGCCGCGTTCTCACAGTTCGGCTTAGATTCATTACAGGTATGCATTCCTCCACGACCGCGCACTCTACGGTCCAAGCTTGACCGCCGTCGTCAAAACGCGCCTTCTCCAAATCACGAGTAAAATTATAAGTTCTAATCAAAATTTGACTGATTTCTTTGCTGATTTGTTTGAAGGAAAATTTATATATATTTACATTTATTTATTTCATGTGGCAACTAACAGAAGTTCATTTTGTTCCAAAATCCAAAGGTATGTAATTTACATATATATTACTGTATAGGTATACACTGAATTATTTGCACATTTAAAACCAACAGATTAGGAGAAATACATACGCACATATACGTATAGGGCAACTATGTAAGGAAAACAGAACCTTAGCATACAAGTTAAATGTGTTCAATTTCATTGTAGAAAGTTTTATAGAAGCTGATTATTATTATTATTATCATTATTATTATCAAATCACACCAGACTGGCGACGTAGGAACGGAGAAACTCTATGAGGTTACCAAACCCCCAAGCAACCAGCCCCGCGGGTAGAGAAAACAAATGAATGAAAAAAAAAGAAGATCCGAGATCACAGAATAGCTCTGTGTACAGATCGTATCACAGAATAGCTCTGTGTACAGATCGTTTAAAGCTGCCAATACCAGCACCAGCAAAGACAGAGCCATCAAGACCATTCCAAATATCCACACACGATGGAAAAAATGAACGGGAACACTGGCTCGTATGGCATCGTAACGGTTCTAAGGCAAACTCGTGAAGAGCACGAGTCTGCCGAGTATACCTCACCCGAACAAATGAATCCGGAAGAAACTCGGAGAGTGGATGACTGGGGCAGTTATAGATTTTACACAAAAAA
>LQNS02007216.1:16184795-16201946 GCA_001587735.2 Parhyale hawaiensis
GGCGGCCTGATAACGCGCAGGCCACGCTAGCGTACTCAAACCCTCAGGGGTGTATTCTGACGGGCCTTTTCCCTGCCACCATATATTTGGACCTCACGTACCCAAGGGTCCCTAGTGCCTTTCCAGCAGATGCTGCAGCTTGCCACAGTTCCTCCTGATGAGGTTAGTTTTGTAAAGTTAGGTAGGCTCTCAATGCTTCCTCTTCTGTTTCGGAAGGTGGGCCGCTGATCGAGGTGGCCGACCTATGCCCGCTAGACTTCTACCTTATTTTTTTTTTCGTTTCCTTCCTGAGTGAAAGCGTCCAGCCGTGCCCGGAGGTGGAGATGCACAACTTGCGCCTTTTTCCTGTCAGTAGCGCACTGACCAATTAGAACTCATCCGAGTTCGCTTAAATTCTGAGAATCTGAGACCTACCGGCAGAAAAACCGAGATAAAAATCATTGATAATTTAAAACTAGACGTACTTCGCGCCCTCGTGGCGCAGGAGCCTGTGTTAAACCACAAGAATAGGTCTGCGCGATATAGACATTGTGTCCCTAGTGCGCTAGTAAAATTTAGTATTACCTATTGCTTCATATCACAGCTTCGCACCTGACTTTTCATGTACGGCTTTTTTTACTCAGTGAACGTTTATTTGTAAGCGAGACCAATATCAGTTTTTAGTGATTACTATGGTGTAATGTTTACTTTCATGAGTTACTACCCCTTAGCAGGTACAGGCTGGAACAGACGCCCTAAACTTTCGTAAACATGTAGGTTCGCCCAGCTTGTCTTGCGGGGATTCGTTTTTTCAAGTCATTCTTTCGTGCCCACTTTGCTCCCTTCCAATTTCAAACTCCTACTGATGATGCTTCGTTCTGTCCATCTTCCATCCTTTCCAAAGTTACGCCACTGAACCAATATGGGAACGCTTAAGTTATCATAAGTTCAGTCGGTGTTTCATATCTCTCTGTGCTGGTATGGAAGCAATTACCGGAAGTAAAAGGTAATGTCACCTTGACAGCACACCCAACTAGAAAATTCACATGTTTTTTTTTACATGCACTGGTTTATGCCTCAGAAGAGTGATAGGCTGTAGCTGATCACAGAGCGTCAGAGATGCAAACATCATAACTGTTCCCACTCCCATGACAGCAGTCTCCATGACTGGTCAGTCAGTGCCCTCGTAGTGGACTATGAATGACAAGAACGCTGACGCTTCTTCCCTAGTACCAAGTCTTCATCTCTTTGGCAAAAACACGAAAATTTAAACTCGAGACAGCAAGCTATACAGAGCTCTAACCACTCTGCCACTGCGAGTACAATTAATGTCACATTTTGGGTGCATAGGTTTGCAAGCTTTGAAGTCAGCCACGCATATATTCAGTTCCTCTTCCTTGCGGCTTTGTTTTGTATCTTTGTGTTACTTATAATGGGTAATGGACTACTGTACTTCTCATTTGACTCCCTGGTGTGCAGTTTTGATCATAATAATACACGCTTTCGTCGTCCCTTCAGAAAACACTGCTTATGTGTTCAACTGCATAATCATTCTAATCTCTCATGTCAAGCATTCGCCCCAGTGTGAAGGCATCAGGAACAACATACAACTGTAAAATTCCCTATTTGCTATTATCGGTCAGCAGTCTTCAGCATTCGTTGGTGCCATGTGCCTACCACTCAACCCTCTTGCAAAGATATACATTTACAAATGTGATTGTACACAACAGCATTTACGATATGATACCAAACATAACGGAATAAGCCGGAGAAAACTGTCGGAATATAAGAAATAAAAATT
Organism: Parhyale hawaiensis; assembly: GCA_001587735.2. Lineage (NCBI taxonomy): Eukaryota > Metazoa > Arthropoda > Malacostraca > Amphipoda > Hyalidae > Parhyale > Parhyale hawaiensis. The sequence goes on from LQNS02007216.1 coordinate 16,186,576, forward strand.
CAGAACTAATGCTATTTAGTATTGATCAGCAGCACCCGCTAATTTTTAATTTGCATTACTTTTTGAGAACACGGTTTTATTTCCTTAGAATTTCCCACGTTTAAGAGCACTACAAAACGACTAAAACTAAAGAGGTCATTTCTTTATCTTTGTATCTAGAAAAACTGATAAATATAACGATATAAAAGTTCCACTCTTCCATTTAGCGGGTCAAACATTATTTCGTAAGATTATTATTTAGTTAGCATCGTTTAGCAGCTGCATGGTGGACCATTTCTTTTTCCAATGAGGAACTCGTAATAGTTCCAACTACTTCCTAACAATCATTTTTGTCGAAAATTCCTACATTTTTACAACATAAAATTATATCCAACAAAGTGCTCCCTTAAGTTATGCTGGCGCCCAATTAAGCGAACAGGGAAATTCACGCACCATTAACTCTATAGTGGCTCCTTCGATTGTGTGTACGCGCCAATGACATACAGGGAAATTTCCATAGTCTCTGCATTAACACTTGACTGAAAGCGATACTGGCACCATTGTATAGTTACTGGAGGCGTGAAATGCATCAATAAGACCTGCGCTAATGGTGCTAAGCTCAGTTAGGATCAGACTCATATTATCTTCTTTAATTTCATATTACTTAAAAACCTACGGACGCTTTCGAGTCAATTTTTTGATCTTAACACAGTTCTTGTAGATTAATGCGTTAAATTTACCAGACAGCTTTTGATACTGACGGAGTTCTCACTTTAAATGAGACTCGGTTCGTCTATTTTGATTTTAAATAACCCATGAACTCGGCTGTCGAACTAACCTTACAAACAGCTCAGCGAAGATCCGTTTAAGATCAGATATAAGAGACTGTTGAATTCACTCACCGTACGCAGATAATCTAAACTTATAAGCTTCAATTATTGGTCCAGACTTCAATCCTGAGCATTTGATACTCAAAGTTCGAATAAAGTTTGTAATTACTCAAAACGCGATTACGCTTGGGAATACCGAATATTTATCCTGTGTAGCATCAGCAGAATAATATTTTTTCTATCACTCAATTTACTTCAGTAAAAGCTTTGAGTTATGCTCCTATTCTCGTTGTTACTTGTCCTTTCAGGGACGATAAGGTAAGTCAGAGACCACAAAGTTAGGCTAGTTTGGTACGTCCATAGATTACCGCAGATTGGTCAGACCATCAGGACAACATTCTTTTCCGTAGCCACTTTACCTTAAATTCATTTAAACTATTAACCCCTGTGTGTCTAAATGAAACACCAATTTTTGTACGAATGTCACTATTGGCAGTGTCTGTAATTGTATGCATTAGGCATGGATGTGTTCATGGCTTATTAAATTCTCTGTTTTCTGCACTTGCTGTTCCAATGCTCGGTGATCTGTTATGGGCTTTTCGCTTGTCCTGACGCTTCACTTGCTTCTTGCTTTTCTTTCGTGAAGCGCTGAAACGTGACTATAATCGTAGTTGAGTAATCGCCATAATTATACCATCCCTTTACCGGGCAAATGAATAAATAAGGTTACTTCCCGAAAACCATCCTTACGATAACGTGTTTCAACCGTGGGGTAAAGCGATAATCAGTGTAGAAATGGGCTGGTATTCCACGTCTTTAAAATACTGAAACGGCAAGCATAACTCTTGACCTCATAATTATACTTATAATCTTCTTTCTATATTTAACTTTCATTACCGTAGTAGGCAAGCATATAAGGAGCCCGTATACTATTATACAATGTATTCAATTATTCCTTATGTCAGCCTTAATAGCACAACAATGTCTGAAGCCCTGGCATTATTTTCTGTTTACTTGATCTAACGAAGATGGTTCACCTGGTGAGCCACTCGGAGTGCTTGCTTTCAGATTGAGCTAAAGGTAAAGTCAACTTTGACTGCACCCTCACTTGGGAAACCCAAACACCCTGGTTTGTGTTGCGGATATAGACCCACTGCAGACCCTGAGGAGTAAGTGAGGCTGCAGTCGACCACGGATCATCCAGAACTATGGCGCCAATTTTACGGCAGATTCAAAGACCCGCGACCTCCCACCCCCTCATATCTGAGGAAGGCAAGTCCACCACGCCCAGTGCATGCACACAACTGCCGAGTCAGCACACCCAGATCAGCTAAGAGCTCGCGTGTCTGGGTTGGCATCAAACCAGCGACACAAGGATTCTGAGCTGCGAACGTAAGCGTGCTGCTAGCTAGATAATTTTAGTTTTTCATTAGGATTAATATCTTGACGGAAAATTTTTATGACCACTGCACGACATTATAGATTTACAATTTTATGTATTAAACTGTGCCTGTATTAGGTTCGCCCATCCTGTATTATGGAGAACAGCAACCTCAGGAGATTTTGTAGGTTACCTTAGCCATATGCTAGACCTTTGGGACGTCTGTCTTTCATGCTTACTTGGTTTCCTTCCGTTTTCGTACTTATACTGATGATGCCTTATTTCATTCTCTCTCTTCTTTCCTGACTTGCTATTCCCATGGGCGTTGATCGACCCTCGTGCATGGGTTTTTCGTTTCTATCGACAAACTACATGTACTTTACTTTCCCAGTCCTGAAAGACCTCAGTTGTGCCAAAGGAGGCTTGAACAACTATATAAGAATAATTATAAATGGAACCGTATACAGTGTTCAAACGCCATGCATCTGAATTCACCGCAGCATAATTTTGAGTTATGTGCTGACAAGCACGAAAGAAAACATACGGTCAGACACACAAACAGACAAAGTGATCATCACCTAAATTTTGTCATTCATGTCCTACACATTTCTAACAATCCCTACAAATTTTACAGAGATCCGTCCATAAGTTTCGAGAACTTTATGTTACGGAGAAAAAAGAAACGGTCAAAGTAACAATCAAGCGGATCTTCACCAAAAGTTAATCATTTATTCTTCTTAATATCCTAACGATCCCTATAAATTTCGTAAATACCTGTCTATAATTTTATAAGTTAGCTGGATGACAGACAAACAAACTCGACAAAAACATAACTCCTTGGCGGAGGTGATTAACTTTTCTAGTTATGACAGCTATAAAAACAAGTGCTATTGCTGTTCCTGTAAATACTTTTCCTCGAGAGGTAAGGTGGAAAACCTAGTCAATTAAATGGTAGGATCATAATCTAGTCTGCAAGGTCAGACGAGGTGCATTGAGATGTCTAAAACGTAGGGGAGATGGTGCCAGCAAAATCATACAAATAAAATGAGCGCGTAAAATAGAAGACTGTGCTTGTTTGCTAACAATAATTATTACGCTTGTGTTGTGCACGGACGACACATTAAATTTTGCTTGTTACCTCCGCCAAGAAATCTATGTTCTCGTCAGGATTCGCGATTGGTTTCTGTTAGCGACATTACTCAAAAATTGAAGAGATTCACAGGAACTATCAAAACTGTTGCGAGGAATAGATGTTGAATTTTGGCGATGAGCTGTCAATCCGTTTGTCTGTTTGTCTGTGCATCTGTCTCCCATTCCGCCGTTTAGAATTGCGTTACAAGGCAAAGATCTGCGCCCTCTAAGCACAGCTCAAATTTTTAGCTTGACTGAAGCGATTTACCCCACTTTTTCTGGATTCTCAATACACCATGACCAACAAGATGCAATGAGGTTTAGGGAAAAAGTTACTGGGGTTATAGCAGCGCGCTGAGGATCCTTAGAAATAAACCTTACAGCTGTTTCCAGAGCCACGGTAGGTCGCTCCTACGTACAAATTTCTTGTCTTTCATCCCCTCCTCGAAGGCAATGAGTGGACGATAAGCCATCGAGTCAGTTAAATTAGAGACGGGCAGAGATCTAGTGATGCCCTGGGCAAATCTATGTTTACATGGCCAATGTTTCAGTACTACATAGAAGTTTGGACTATGTAGGCACAAGTGCAACATCAATAGGTTACTGTATTTAAGTGTTGAGCATCTATAATATTGATATCTTTTTAATTATGCCCCTCCATTGGGATGCCTGGAACCACAGCCCATTCTCCCTCCCCCCCCCCCCACTTCCCTCTGTACAGCAGTAGCAGTAGGTTATTATGGTTGGTCCGTTTCTGATTCAGCTTTGTGTAACTTCCCTGACGTTTTTTTTTTTTTCTTCTCTTTAACCTTTTTGCTTCCTATATTTCTCTGCTGCAGAAAACAGTGAATGCGGTGCTCTGTTTTTCTGGTCTTTCCCAAGTCGCTTTTTAGGTACACTAGCTGTCATCCTTCGCGCATACATCTCTTTTCTCCATGAAAACCATCCTTTTCCTCTCGCAAAGTTCCAAGCAGTGTCTAGAGAGACGAATATTCAATATTATATAATTTTTTCAGTATTTTACTCGTCCTATTTCTTCCAATCACCCTTTCGGAAAGGAAGGTTCTTGCCTATTTTGATAGTCACTGAGTTTTAATATTATACAAGGCATGACGTTTCATACGCATATGAATTTGATTCATTGTGCATACGATATGTTTCGGCACGTGCTCGACTACATGTCAACAAATTAAAAATTGCAGTAATCTCCTTTCTATCACCCTAACGGCAAAATATATATAGAAATTGTGAGAACTTCACATTGTTCGGAAAGTAGACCACGAGATATCCCTACTATAGCTGGTTAGAATTTTACACCTTTAGAGCCTACTTTACACACTTGAGAAATTAACAAATAGTTCTATTGCTTCTAAGCTGAATATTTAATACGGACATAATAGGTTTATGGGCTACCAGTCCAAACTTTTGATTGGGTTCCAAGCCCACCAGAGTGTGCCACCCCGACTGAACTCGTAGTGTCTGCAGCAAAAGAGACGTGACGCAAGGCACTTTCATATAAATGTAACTGCCAAAGGAAACTTAGATTTCTTGTATAGGCACAGCACCGTTTGGTGTGTCTTTCACAAGAGTCCTTACAAGGAAATTGTATAGTAGAAGTAAGCGAGTGAAAGCTACAGGATCTAGTCAGATAAGCACTATGACTGATGCAAATTTCAAGTAGTTATTAATTATTTCTGTCTTTCAACGCTATTTTTTTTTAACTATAATATGTGTATAATTCAAACCAGCATTTGTAATGTCTGCATTGTAGAGAGTTCACTAGCGTGTGACCAGCCACATGAACAGTTTGCAAGTTACTAATCATTCAGGAGACTGCATCGACGTAAATAACCTGTTTTCGGTAAAAAAAAAAAGTTAAATATATCCTTGCATGCCTCTTTACCCGAACAACTTGAACTAGTTGGATTTGCTAACTCTCACTGACCTCATCCAGTCTATATCGGATTATGAGTTGACACGTTGGTGTTGCTTATACGGGAATTATTTGTTACTAACTATAGCCATCACTCTTTGCACTTCTTAGTTCAATTTAAGGATCAATTTCCTGCAAGAATCAATCATTCATTCAATCGTTCAACCAGATCCATCATACCTGACACTGCTCAGCGCTAACTTAGCGTCGATGTTACGAAGTATAGCTAAAGCCTTTTCCAAACCATACCTAATAAAATGATTTAGTGAAGGGCTATCCTTTAATTTCAACTTGGCTAATGAATAATGAACATATGTTATCTCTACCCTTCTGAGGGCCGTAGAATGGGCCATAGGTTTAGACTAGTTAGGCTCACCCATCCTATGATTAGCGAGTCGCAACACTCGGGGGCGCTTCTAGCGACCTTACTCTGGTACTATTTGTAAGGTTTAGGCACATCTTATTCTATCGAGCTGTCTGCGCTACCTCCCCTTTTCACGCTCCTGCTAATATTTTCCCTCTATTTCTTTCTCTTCTTCTTTCCAGACTTGTACTAACCACGCGAGTTGATCTAGTGTGGAAACACTTTCGTCCACGAGTTTCACGCTTCCATTGACAGGATTAATATGTGTTCCTTCCCCTCACTAAATTAGGATATCCTTGCCGTGACTCAGTAGGCTTAGATAAACTTAGACGATGATAATAGTACCGGTATGATATATGTTAGCCCACATTCTACACTGACTACTGCCGTTAGCTCTTCTGGGAAATCGAGTTGGTACTTATATTTAGCATCTTGGGCTGGTACTGTTCACAAACGATCTCTCGAGTGCGGTAACATGTACACATTCTATATTGGCCTCGGAAAAAATTATTTTTCAACAGTATTGATAGCTTTCCGTTACAAAATATTGCTGTAGCACTTGAGAGTTCAAAGTTTTGCTGCCCTTTACCCATTAATGGAATCGATTTTTCTTTTTCAATTGTTCCAATTGGGTACAAATCACCTACTAATTCTAGACAGTTGCTGAGCGGATATACTCGTTTAGTTCGTTAGCGAGTTAATGGCACTTAATTCTGGGCGAATAGCGCTTTGCATTGTCTCTCTTCCTACTACAGTCTTTCTTAAGACACGCTTCATAACACAAGCTTGATCACACATGTGCGGACTCGAGTCATTTCTGTTTTATTACGCACTCATAGTTTCTCCCAATGCATGTTAGCCTTGCTAAAACGGTGCCTGCTTCATCACGCCTAAAAGTTTATAAAACTACCGCTGCAGCTGCTACTACTTTTATTTCAGTAGAGTTTTCCCAATTTCTAGCATGAGTGAGGGCTGTTTACACCCTACATGTACAGTCTTACGTTCGTAGTCCTCGCTGATAGTCTTCCAACATTACATAGACAATTAGCAACGGTTCACAGTACGTGGTACTCAGTGAGAGGTAGCTTAGCAATCGATATCGAGAAAGTTACAATACAATTACAGTAACTTCATATCATTGCTAGCTCTTATAGAACATTTTGATACCTTACCCTATAATCTGAAATTGCTTTGTATCCGAATTGTGTTATCAATGGCCTGTTCGACTGGTAGTAAACATGACGTGTCTGGAACTAGAATCAGATGCCCCGGCTTCGACCGATTGAGTCTAGTTTCATGAAGTGCCCCGCAAACCACTAACCTTGAAATTTCCAAAAAACTTAGGCCCGCTCGAAATATGGAGTTCGAAGGGACGAAACCGAAGCTCCTACCTGAAGTGCCAGACAAGTCAAGTCTTTAATTCTTAATTTAGCACCTTGAAAAATTTCATAAACAGTAGATGGAAATATTGCGGGGACCTAAGAAACGGGACTGTATTATAAAGTTACGCGCTGCCAACAGTCGCGGCTCATGGAAACAGCCCCACTATAGGAAGTGGCGCTCCCCGCCGTCGCTGGAATGCCTTCCCGTCCAGTGTCAAGTGAAGCCATTAGCGCAGCCAAATTTCGGCGGTGTTACAAGGTTAATGGCATGAAGACCACAATTTGTTGCGACGTGACTCTGCCATAAATGGAAATTCCCACGCTCATTAGAGCATTTTTAGTTTATTGTAATTCCGGGATGCATGGTTGAGCGGACCGCTGAGGAAGACGTAGAAAAGTATTTCCTTTTCGCGTTTTTTGCGCTCTAGTTCTTGTTTTTACACACGCGTGCCAAGACTGTCAGGTTATGATGAACGTTCTGAATGTCATATTGTCCCAATTCTTAGATGTATCACCTATTTAATTTTAGCGACCTTTATTTCTTGCGAACTTATGCTATGGGCACTTGACGTTCCACATAATAATTGAGTGAGGAACAACATGACTCACCAAATCTTGGTCGCTTCAGACTTTTCTTCATTACTGGCATAAGTGTAATAAAATAGAAGGTTGCAGTATGGTCAGATATTTCTTAACTTCTTAAGAGTTATCATGCCAATTACTTACTTAATTCTAATAATTTTAATGGAAGCGCTTATCACCATTTTCTTATTTGACTGTTTTTATTCTTCTCTTTGTGAGATTTTGTGATCAGCGCTTTAGATTTATTTTTCTAAATGAATAAAGGTCTATAGATTTCCTGGAAAGCTTTGAATTGAGAGTCATGTGAAGAAAGCGTACTGTGCTACTCAAGTCTTTCTTGACGATACAATATTTGCATTTTCACATTCATAAACACTATGATTAGACTTATTGTAAATAAATACGCTTAAAGAATACCTATGGAACAGTTCAACACCTCGCATGAGAGGTATAATACTTGCAGTACTTATGCTTCTTTACCGATTGCAACCTAAATTGTATTTTCCACTCTTGTTTGGTCAAAACAGATTTTGTAATATTGGTACTGTTGATATTTACTAGCTGCAGTATCCGATCGAGTTTGTACGCTGTTGGCGTCTCATGACTTTTTTGTGTACGAAGAGAAGTGTACTTCACGTTATTTTCATTTTGTGTGCTGCACAAAATAATTTTATGTTTTACACTTACGTTAATGCATTATTGTTTGCCTGCTCGTGGCTGGATTTTAACATTCGATAAATGTCACCATAATAAACTTGTTCCTCTACTCACTACAGTATCATGGAAGTAATAACTGCTCACTGTGGTCTCCGTCGAACACCCTCCATTGACGTTAACAGTAATACATCCTTGGTTCGCTTAGAACCGTAATTTTTCAGCGTCTCTCGTGATCGACACTTTTTCGTCCATTCATTTTTATCACAAGTTCTTACAGGCAAGTAATATTTCATGAAAGCCTTGTGGAGTGCACGGGCATCTAAAGCCTCTCAAGCTTCAAATCTCTTCTCCCATTAAGATTTAGAAATGATACTGACTACTAAGGCACTAATCAATAGAGCTCGATATGCGTTACAGCTAAAAGAAACACTATCTGTTAAAGTCGTTTATGCTTAGTACTTTCTGAGAGAGATTCATAAGTGATACATTCGGCATGTTGATCCGGCATGTGGCTAGAAGTCATCAATATAACTAATTCAACCTTTCTAGCATATGTTAAAAGGCCATGCATGCTGTAACAGAGATAACATGGCTATGGTGCAACAGTGTGATGAGCGTATTTTATCCAAGCCTTTTTTACTAAACTACACCATTAGACGGATGCCTCATAGGTCGGTTACCTTAGCTTAAGCTAATCCTTCGGCACGTCTTTCCATCCTGCCCACTTTGTTTTGTTCCATTTTCATAGTCATCCTTATCGCTATGTGTTGTGTCCTCCTCTCCATTTCCGACGTACTGTTCCTATGATTCCGTTGAGAACACTTTCGCGCATGTGTTCCATGTTTCTATCAACATACTACATGCCCCCTTATTTCTCCATCTGCGTGAGCGCCTTTCTAGTGAACAGAGAGGCTTAAACTTTTAAATAAAAAATAGCAATGAAACTGACGCCTCAAGTATGCTCTTCAGAGTGTATACGACCAAAAGTAAGTGTGTATGTAGCCCAATCTGTTGTGAATTATAACATTACGGGAACAATATCGAGTGAGTAGCAGAATGGGGCTGTAACATTTAATTGGTTTTATATATATATATTACGGTACAACTTTACGATTTGCTCTAGTGTCTGCTAAAGAAGGAGTTTCGTGAATATCAAACATCAAACACATCGGAGCCCTCTCCCCCTCGGCTTCGCTCATTACCTACATCACCACCAGCTGCAGAAATCTTTAGAGAGGCGCCGGATGCACTTGTACCGTACCAAGTTGAAGCTCCTGCAGCCAGCAGAGAACAACTTACTAATTTTGTATCAGTCATGTTTAGGACTATAAAATACGATACATAACTCTACTTTTCATGTGCATGAATGACAACTGAATGAGTTCATGCAAAACCTGCTAATATTTGTTATTTTCAATATACTCCAGCCTGTTAGTTATTAGCAAAGTTGCTAGAATAGAGATGATTAACAATCAGAATTTTGTGTTTTTTTTTTTTTTGTAGCTTCCGTTTCGTGATTTGGCACGCATTTTATTTGTTATTGCTATTTGATGAGAGAAAAAATTCGATTATGAAACCAGCAAATCGAAGTGGATTGTTACACATGACCTATTGAAGTCTCCAGCCAATCTACGTTAGTGAAGGTCAATTTTTCACCAGTGGGGGATATTTTCTGGGTCTTACTCCCCAAGGGATTCCTGAATGCATAATCCGAAGAAAATGTTGCATCTAGCGTATCCTTTGCTAATAGGGTCAGCTTGTGAGGTTAGGTACCTAGGTTGTCTATAATCCCCCTTCTGCTCCGCGAGTTGGGCCATCGCTGGTGGTAAGCGGCCCAACCCCTGGTGTGTCGGCCACAGAAGAGACGAGTGTTTTTATCTGTTACCTTCTCATTTCGTTTTTCGTCTCTTAAAGACACTATGCGACTAATTTTCAAGTACAGTAGTTGCCCACTGGCCCAACTGAAACTTTCGGCAGGATAGCTGAGTTAAAATATTCCTACCGTGCGACATAAAACACTGAGCCACACTGCTCCGATCGCATCATAGGATGTGGTAGCAGTGGTAACTGGAGCACCCTGAGAGTGCATGCCCCAGCCAAGGAAGGCAAGGGTTCCGCAAAATTACAATTGGTTCTGAGACCATGACTTTCTTTGTATCAACATCAAAATCTAATCCTTTGTGCCCTCCAACAGCGTCTAAAGCGCTTCAGTAATTTTTTTTTAAAAGATTTGTTCATAATTTTTTGAGTTGTGCTGCTTACAAACATTCTGACAAACATTATTCAAACTCACAGACGAGCCAAACAATCACCAAATTTTAATCACTTGCGTCTTTTAACATTACTAACCACTGCTATTAGTTTCATAAAACAATTTTTTAGTCATTGTGCTAACAAGCATACAATTAAAAACAGTGACGAACTAACGGACGAACGAGCAGATCATCACAAAAACTTGGTCACTTGCTCTTCGTTCTATACCTAACAACTCATGTAAATTTCATAAAAATCCGTTCATAACCTTTTGAGTTATGACATTGAGAAAAATGAGGCAGACACACAAAGAAACGGATGAACGAATCTTCACCAAAAGTTGATGATCTTCTGTTCCTCCTAACATACCTAACAAACCCTGTTAATTTTGCCCAAATCTGTCCAAAACTTTCTGAGTTATTATATGACAGACAAACAGAATAACAAACAGGCACAGACAGACCCGATGAAAACATAACCTCTTGGCGGAGGTAAAAATCGGATGTAATAACCATATTCGTCAATTTTCTTCACTACCGTTGAAATTATTACATGTTTTTGTACAGAGAGACATTGCATTCCATTGTAAGGACTGACAGTCATCCACCGTTCTACTGACTTAGATGAGTATAACATTCTACATATGTGTAGATCTTTCGAACAGCGTAACGACCAACACTTACGCATTTATTTACAAAATAGTGTAAGCTTCAAATACAAATATTCAACTTCAAAATGACCTGCATTTTTCAAAGAGGGCGTTGCAAACAATTTCATTCCTACGAGTTGCTGTAGAAACGCTGTATTTGATTCTTGTGTCGTTTTTTTTTTTTTAATTACGTACGCACCTAGACTAATGTTTCCCTATTACTGTTTCATTGCATGCTCCTTATATTTTTAACCTTTATTTCTTTAGTCGACCCATGCGGCCACAAACGAAAGCCGTATTGCATATAGTTACTCTTAATTAAAGGAATTAAGCCTTACTTTATCAGTTGTTGGGTGCACATCTTCCTTTTACACTCCAAATAAAGTCTAAGGTTTTGCCCTTAATACCATCATTTACGTCTCAGACCAACATTTGTATCGAATAAACTACTACCTTCTGCTCGCGATCAATCCCTTCTGCTCGTCCAAAGAAATCAGCCCAATTTCCTTAACGTGCACTTATCGTGTTTACCACCACACTCGCACCGAGCGGCAACAGTTGAGGCACGATCGTAAAGTCTACCGCAACTTCATCCAATCTTCTGTTGTACCTCCCAAGTTGCGGTAAGGCGTTCACGGTTTGTTGCCTCCAGAATACGCTTGCAAATGCACCCCTCGAGCCAGAGCTATAATGCCATTCGTACGTGAGGTCGAAGGCTGGAGCAGCTCTGAGCGTAATTCATTAACGCCTGAAATTGATCAATGCAAGACGACCCTGTTCATGCTAAGCAACAATGAGACGAAGAGCGCTTTGGTAATTGATTGTACACGCATGTGGGTAGCATTGGCCTGAGGGGCCGAGTGAGAGGCATTAGTGAAGTGGGTGTATTGTTGAGACAAGTAGAGCATTGTATTGGAAGCCTAAATGGGATAGCGGGAGAAGCTGAAGGATACAGTGACGAATGTTTCGGGTGAAGCGAACTTACAGAACTAGATGCATCTGATTAAACGAAGAAGTTCCTGTATGGAGCAGAACAAGGAAATGGCAGTTTTTCCTCCTAATCTGAGGTAGTGTCCGCAATAAAAATTCAGTGTAAAAATGACTATGATAATCTCAGAAAAACTTATTACTGAAACGTGCTCACTGCATCTTAGCGGATCATCATATGGAGCGCTCTACACACGCGATTAACTTTCAACGTAACATTCATTCGTTATTACTGTAGCTTCATTTATTTTTCTTGGTGGCTCAACCAATGAAAGTTTTAGAAATGAACTACAGTATTTATAAATCGTTGTGCAGTAACTCTAAATTTTAGCGAATATTTTCAAATGCATTACCCTCCGGGGTATGTTCTGGCGGGCCTTTTCCCTGTCAGAATATAGATAGGCCTCACGAACGAACGGAGGAGAGGGGTAAACCCGAGTGCTTTGTCCGCACGACATGTTGCAGCTGACCACAGTTCCTGCTGACTAGGTTATTTTTGTAAAGATAGGTAGGTGCTTTATATTTCCTCTTCTGCTCCGCGAGGTGTGTCGCTAATCGAGGCGGCTGGCCTATTCTGCTGGGCTTTACTTTCTGGTTCGGAGAACCACGGAAGGAGTCGTCCGCACGGACGTTTCCTTCTTCTACTTTCTTCTCTTTTCTTTTTTCGTTTCGTGCCCTTTGCCGCATGGCTAAGCAAGTTCGTTAGACCGAGCCTTGCAGGGATAGAGATGCTCGCGCCTTATTTCCTGTTAGAAACGATGCACCTGGAAAAATTTAAAGGCACATAACGCACTTATGTAAGTTCACCACCACTCAAGACCTCTCGGCAGAAATACTGAGACAAATATTTGACCCTCGACGTTAAGCGGCAAGAACCGCTGCCATAGCAAATCGTGTTACTAATCTATCAAACACATGCTTGTTATGCATACATTTTACGCTTGCAAGGGCAAGAAAAGTTCTTAGATTCGAAGTCTCAATTATTTTGCTAGAGTACCCAACTGTTAAAAGTTACGGCAATGAATTTCTGATGAACCTCTTTATTGTTCTAGCTTGTGATGCTGATTCTGCTACCGAAGATGCGTCAAACGTGATTGTTTGCTCTTTTAATAAATAAGTCCCCAAAACTTCAGATCGATGTTAGCATACGTACGAAGCTGTAGAACTTCCGGTGCCACTTAATAGTGCAGTCTACCCAGTTTCTTTTTCCAAGTCTACCAAGCCGCAAACGCTTTAGCGTAAAGTCTCTCCAATTTTTTGCGTCCACTAAGAGCAACCATCGTGCTGCGGTTAGGTTGAGTTACGTTAGCAGCTTTTTTTTCTAGAATCTATCAGGCCGCAAACATCGTTTGCAAACAATATCATCATTTTCTTTTCAGCTATTTCCTTTTTTTTCGCTGGACCCTTCTACGGAAAGTTAACAGCTGCTATCTCAATTGGCACAACAGTAGTTTATAAAATTTACTAAAATACATGGTTTTTGTAGAAGGGTCCAGTAAAAAAAAATTAATTGTCTACACAGAAAACAATAGATAATATTATTCGTAAACGATGTTGGCGGCTTGGTAAGCTCGAAAAAACTGCTAATGTAACCGTACCTAAGTGCCAAGACTTGTTTTTCATAAACCTATATTCATATTTCTTGTACAACAAACAGTTGACTTAATATGTGTCTCTAAGTAACCACTATTGTTCTTCTACCTCTCGGATGGACTGCATACTAAAGCAAACATGCATGGTAGACAGCACGCTCAAGTAGCACCTAATTCCCTGCTCACCAGCAAAATCTTAAATCTTAAATGTTGGAAACTCAAGTAGCACCAAAAAGAATATATAATTTTTTTGTGTTGTTCGTTTATTTGGGTGGAAATTTAATTTTCACGCTTGTTTTAGATATGTAGAGAATATCTGCGGTTTGTCTGGTGGTCAGACTGCAGTGTTGTTCGACTGCTGCTTTCAGTTGGCCGATATCAAACTCTTCAGGCTGGCCACAGTGAGGTACTACTGAAATTTCCCTGATCGAAGTCAGCATGCCATTCCTAGCTCACCAGTTCTGGAACAGTATTGTCTCCCTAGACAGTGCATATATTTTGGCCAGTTTCTGCTGCTTTATTTCTTTTTCCTGTAGTAAAGCGAATAAAATGCCAATAGTGTTCCCCCTGATCCTTCATTTCAAGGGCTCAGATGCAAGCAAAAATTTATCTCTCTCCTTCGAGGTTTATTTCCCACAGAACTAACTAGTCAGTGTACCGACTATAGTAGCCAAAGAAAAAGAATCCTAATATAATAAAATTAATCATGAATTTATTTATGCTTCTTAAGAAACATATAGGCCAAAATTTCATCACTTCCATCAAACAGATATTTGAGCTTGAAGGGCAGTATTATGGCTGCGGTGCGCTCACATTGCATATACAGTAGGGGGCATACTGGTTCGGATAACTAAAAGCTCATCACAAAATCTTCAAATACTTCAATGTTGTTTAAGGCAATGAAGTGTAATTTTACACACGTTGAGCAACATTTCATAGCAAAATTGTGTCAAAATTTCAGCTGTTCAGGATAAATAAAACAGAAGTTACAAGCAAATGAATTATAATAGTAAGAATTCAGTCTGGACAAAAAAGTTTGGACACTTCATTTTTTCAATTTTATTTTAGAAAAAAAAAACAATGTTGCCACAGAACGCGTTATGTAGACTGGGTTAAACACACTTGCAGTCATTATCGATGTGACATCCACTCTATCAACATCCTTCGGGGAGTCCCTACACCTTCTTCTATTCATGAGTTAATCGTGAAATTGCGTCATGATGATAAACTTTCAATACGGGGAATAGCAGACAAACATAATCGACCTAAAAGTGTGGTTAGTGATATACTGACTAAATATGACCAGAATGGTTCAAGTACCGCTGGTGTTTCAAGTGGTAGACCACGCAAAACCTCGAGAGGAAAGGATAGTGCATTGCTTAGATTGTCAAGAAGAATAGGTTTAAACCGCAGCAGAGGCTTCCCTTGAAGATAGTGATGCGCCTGGAAGACAGTTTCACGCCGCCTAAAAGAAGCAAACTTGCATCCGAAAGCTCCAGCTATCAAGCCTTTAATTAGCAAGACGAACAGAAATACTAGGATAAATTATGCAGCAAAACACGCTCTTTGTACCTACTCAAGAAGACTGGTCTAAGGTTCATTTTAGCGATGAATCTAAGTTCAATTTATTTGGCTCCGATGGAAACAGATT
>LQNS02007216.1:16202024-16228331 GCA_001587735.2 Parhyale hawaiensis
CAGCTCATGAACCAATTTTTATGCAGTTTGGCCCACAATTTGGTCAGCTCTTGTGGTAGACGATGTCAAGCTGTTATCGACAGTAAAGGGTACCACCCAAAGTAGTAAATGCTAAAAAGTTAAATTCAGAACGTAGTTCGTATTTGTAGCCTCATTTCATGGGTTTAATTATTATTTTTGAAGGTTGTCCGAACTTTTTTAACTCACGAATAGAAGAAGGTGTAGGGACTCTCCGAGGCATGTTGATAGAGCGGATGTTGCATCGATAATGACTGCAAGTGTGCTTAACCCAATCTACATACTTTCTGTGGCAATACTGTTTTTTTTTTTAATACAATTTAGCGACGGCATATTGCTTAACTTGTGTTAAATTACGCTTCAATGCCTTCAGTAATATTGAAGTGTTTAAAGATTTCCTGATGAGTTTTTAGGTGTCCGAACCATTATGGTCGCTACTGTAAGCTGACTGGAGTTGCATTCAAGTTTATTTCACTGTTTTACTCAAGATTTTACTTCTGCCTTTCACTACAGAAAACGCATGGGAAAAAGGAAACTAGATAAAAACCATCACTAAAATGAGGAGCCACCTCCACAGCTTCAAGGCCTTCGCCCTAACCCTTCCGAGTCCTTCAGCACCGGCCTATATTAAGTAAACATATCGATTATTGCGTGAATTTTTTCACGCACGAGTCTAATTGTTGAGCAAGAATGATTAGAAGATCAAAAATTTTATTCTAAAAAACAAACTTTTGACCAGTCCAATAGTTCAACTAATGAATTTACCTTATACACTTGGCAGCAAATTGTTCATACCAGCATTGACCAAATCGGGATCAAGATTTGGTGGCAGTAAGAAATCAATGTATTTGGTCTCTACTCGGTGTAAAGTTCTTACTACTAGGAAGAAATCCAGCTAAACATTAAAGAACGATTGAAGTATGTGCAGCGAAAAGAAAATCCATAACGATTATTAGCAACCGCAGAGCAACAACCTTCGAAAAGTCAGGAGTGCCTTCGATTTTTCCTCACTCATAATTTTGGAATCATCTACAACAGCCTCCTTAACTCTCAGAAGATGAATTTTCTCTTGTCTTATCCATCAAATCAGGAAGGAGACAGCGACCAACTAAGCGACCAACCAATGGAAACTAGTTACCCGGCCCACCAGTCAAAATAACTGCACAAAAACTGCAGTAGCATTTTCGCATTGTTCATGCTCACAGTCTTCTAGAAGTTGCAGTGCACTGCCTAGTTTCATCTTCCATTTTAAATACTAGAAAATATGAGCACTGTCAGTAGCACTTCAACAGAGCATCATAACCAGTTTTCTCAGTCTGACCAGACTTACACCAATAATAACATTCAATTTTTGGAAAGAGCATCTTTTGTCGTCTAAAAATACTATGTGACTCGTCCGTATCTGTGATACGGTTGGATGGTGACAAGTACGGTCCTCGCAAATTTTCAAGCGTGTCAGAAAATGGTCAGATAACCAGATAACGATTTTCATATTAGAGTTTGATCTCTAGATTTGAGTTTTACATTGTGCAACGCTGGTTACTCATATGATCAAATGATTTTGGCTCCATTTTAGCAGAACAAGCTATAAAAGGAGGAGTTGAATGCGGCCTCGGCACGTGGATGAAGACGTATGTCCTCTGGTTTTCCTACAGGTAGGTCCAAAATATTTCTTTCTAAATTTGCAATAAAATATCAAGCTCCTATCACTCACCACCCTCATCAACTGAAAGACATCGATGGCCTCGAAAACAATTGCAAGCCTGTTCCGGATCAAAGATCCTCGCTATTTGTTATTCATGAAGCGAAGGAGCTGAAATTATGAGGATCTGAGTCATCAAAATGTACGGGCAACTCGGCAGAGCCGAACGAAAATATGAGGGCACTATTATATTTTTGACTTCAGCAATTGATTTTCATGCTGGAAAGCGAGTTTTCACGATGAAAGTCAGAATGAGGGCTATTATGAAGAATATAATTTCAGTTGGCAAGCTTTCGATATTATTGAAAATCATCTTTAGATATTAATTACTACAGTATACAAGCTGTATTTGACAGCTACAGTAAGTGCTTGCAATGCTATTCAGTAAAGTATTTGTAAGAGAGCTGAAAATATACTAGAAAAACCCAAGAATGTATTTCTGATTGGAGGGCAATTCCATCTATTTAGCCTCTGTCTTGATGCTGAAGCTAGGATTAACGTAAAAACTTGATACTTTGAAGGGTTGATTAACGGAAATTTGCCTTCAAAGAAATTCGAAAGCAATACTGTTGTAGTTGTAGACCTTAGATCCATGATATGAATGTATTTTTTTGTACTTAACAGACCCTGTAATACGCATTCCTTTTTTTAGGTTTAGATATAAATGGATTCATTGAAAATGTGAGAAGTGATAACCTTACAGTTTAGAAACGAGTTTAAGTAATCACCAGGTGTTTCGAAAATGTATGAACGTATCACAATTGAAGGTCATACTTGTTATCCTTACATGTAATGAAAAATATATTATGCCACAGTCTAACTGACGCTACCTAGCCACAATCAAACAATAAATGAAGGCGGTTATTTGTAATAATTATTGCTTCCACATATGTCATCCAATAATGTCCATATCCTATGTACATGTAGTTCGATCTTCGACTTAGGTAAATTCAATTAATGTAGGCATCCTTATCTGTTTGTATTCATTGGGGGTTTTCCTGCACTGCATATCAGTACTGCTTTTCTGATAGGGGAAATTATTTTCTCAAAACATGCCTGCAGTAATGGATGAAGTTTTGCAAAAATCTATTTCTCATCCTGAAGCAAAATTTTTGTATAGCTCAATGACTAGTTTAAACCTCATTAAATTTTGATTCCGATATTTTCATGTAGTGAACTTGTGAATTTAGTCGTTACGTTTTCCAATGCACGTGACATTCATCTAATGCTGTCTGCAACAACATCATTAAAAACAGTACTATCATTCGACATAGTTTCAATGGTGGTTATCTTAATTTTCTTTTTAATGTTAGTTTTTCATTTTCTCACTGTTTATGCTAAATGGCGTAAAAGCTCTTGTTAATAGGTGAACAGGGGCCGAAATTAACAATTCTGGAGTAGGCGGTGTCCATTTGACAAATATAATCCCTCAGTCTCTTTGGGAGAAATCCTCACAAGCACCTAAAATCTTCGTAAATCGCATTCGCAAGTATTTCTCTACTTCCTGAATTCACCATTTCAGACAATGCTAGTGTCAAGGGCTAGCTTATTTATATAGTCCAACGAGAACTATTTGGTCGCATTTCTAGCCTTTCTAGCCATGCATCTTGAGATTCAGGCATGAATCGGTATCGGGTTTGGGACACATTGAGAGACGACTGGCTAGCACGGAGCCATGTGCCCTGTAAGGTCTCCAAGTGGCGAGTAAGCGCACCTTTGACAAATCATTAGTGTCATCCACAAAGATGATCGGTTAACTCTTGCTGATTCTTTTGCTCTTGTGCTCGTCGGTAAGCATTAAAATTTAAGACGCAGTACCAGAGTAAAACATTACGGTACACAATGCGATATTTGCGACAAAGATAAAATATCTTTATTGATATGAAAATCCTGAAATCTAATTTGACATGTATTTATTGCATAAACAGAACTGTGCACAATTGTGTAGTGCAGTATTACATATCTTTTGGTGCATGTCGTCACATCCACATGAAAAGAAGCTCTCACAACATTGAAACACTTCACTTTAGTATCACCCTTCGAACGCCTGTGCCTGGCCTCAGCTGAACACGAAAAGAAGACCCCGTATTATTGCAACACGGCACTGAACGCTCCTGCCGTACGTGCGAATGGCTCCATGCGGCAGCCAAGAACAAGAAGAGACAACATCGGCGCGAAAGAAGCGCGAAAACGAAAGTCGATGTCAGTGCGTGAGGTCAGACTTTGGCTTCAATTAAAGCTAGGGCGAATATTATGTAGCCAGGAGGCATGCAGCCCCGCTCAACCTCTGTCATAATTCTGACTGGAAATGGCCCCGTGAAAGTGAAAATGATGACCTGTTTCCCTTATCATAGGGGAAATTAAACGCAAATTGTAGCCTGTGGTCTTGATTAAAACGCTTTATAAGCTTGCACAATTCAGCAATCTTATGCTCATGTAAAAAAGGCTTGAGTAATCAGCTGTCGCTTAAAGCGAACAATTACTTATGAATTTTACGGGTGATAGTTGCTGGGAATAACTGCAGTGCTTTGCTTATTATTCGCAACTTTTAATTCATTTTTTATTCAAAGATACTAAAGTTTTTCTAGTTGTTTGTTTTTTATAGCAACGTTTCTTCCCTTTAAACCCCTTCATTGATTCGTTATTATTATTAACAGTAGCAGTGGTAGTACTGTTTTTAGTACTATTACTGTAGTTATTTTCATTATTTATATTATATTAGTTTCGTACAATTGGTAAAATGCAGTGAAAAATATGATGGATGCCATTCGTCACTAATAAATTCAACGACAAGTGAACCACGTGTAAGGTAGGGGATGGGGGCCGAAATATGGGTACCTTATATGAGAAGGTACCCTATATTAAAAGTTAAGTAACCCTTCGTTATATGATAGGGAAATTGGCGTTGGTGCAGCATATCTTAAATTATATCAACTTCAAAATGCATACTAGACTATCAAAGAAAATTACAATTAAACGGATAAATAACGTATATCTCACCTACATCGTAGGAGTTTTACGTACCTTCTTTGAATTTTGGTCACAAACCTAAGAAGAGCCCCAGTAACAGGCACGTGTTTCAGATTATTAATTACTTTTAGCAAGGAGGTTATATTTTGGTTGCAGTTTGTCCGTATCTCTGTTTGTTTGTCTTTTTGTTGATATGTCTCTCACCAAGATAACTTAAAAGCAGAGGTGGGCGCGCTACAGAAAAAATTTAGCGGCATTGCCGCTACCGCTTCAAGCTTAAAAATATAGCGGCGCTACTGCTACGAAATTTGAAAACCAGCGGCGCTACCGCTATAGCACAATGTAGCGGCGCTACTTTTTAAAATGCGATAAAATTCCAATATTAACATAGTTCTCTTGGAAATCACTTCATTTTCATGAAAATGTGTGCTTT
Source organism: Parhyale hawaiensis (assembly GCA_001587735.2). Lineage (NCBI taxonomy): Eukaryota > Metazoa > Arthropoda > Malacostraca > Amphipoda > Hyalidae > Parhyale > Parhyale hawaiensis. Next base: position 16,207,148 of record LQNS02007216.1, read on the forward strand.
CCTGACAGGCAAGATGTGGCACAAACAGAGATTCACAAGAATTTTGTGTTGGTTTGCTTAGAAGGAAAGAAGTAGGAATTCTGGAAAGAAAATTGAGCGCGTAAAACTACGTTGTTTTCTTTGAGCAACATGAACTCGTAATATTTGGATGTAAACGGCCAAGGATGGCTCTGTTTTGCACTCTGAGTGCCTGATTCACTTTCAAATTCTACTTCAGTATTTTCAACTGCATCAGTTTCAGCTTCTATTAGAGTTGCTTTACTTACGGATTTTTCTGTAATAAATTTATCCATTGCTTTGCACTAAATGGCAATTAAAGCGAGCAGAAACATAGAAACGTTACCTAATCACGACAATCATATCATACGGCTCTGCATGAGTCTACAAGTGAAAATAAAAGGTACTCTATTCCCTTCTGTGTATTGTGCGGTACTCTTGCGGTGGTCGATCAGCCAGTAAGACATTACCAAACAGAGCACGTATGCTACTCGTTCCAAACGCGTTCATTCTCGTAACAAACGCGTTCATTCCTTATTAGAAGACTTATTTATGAGTCGGTATGCCTTAACGTCCCTTAAGTGTTAAGTCTTATTGTTTTATTTTTATTAATACGTCTTACAACATTGCTTTTTTTACATTAATATTTATCATCATGGGTATATAATCATTTACCTTTTAGCCCAGTCAAATTGATACATATCAAACGTGTTTCCCTACAGATTGACACGCCCAAATCCAAAAATCACCATTGCCTCTTGGGAAAACGCCCGCTTTTCGAGATATTTGACTTAGAAGTTCTATTAATACCTCCGCCATGGAGGTAATGGTATCGTCGGGTTTCTCTGTTATTCTGTCTGGCTCTTTGTCTGTCACCAAAATAACTAAAAAAGTTATGGGCGGATTTATACGAAACTTACAGTGATTGTTAGGTATGCTAAGAGGAACAGTTGATTAACTTTTGGTGAAGATTCATCAGTCATTTATTTTTGTATATCTGCCTCATTTTTTTCAATACCATTACTCAAAAAGTTAGAGTCGGATTTTCATGAAATTTCCATGAGTTATTAGGTATATCATAACGAGTAAATGACCAAGTTTTTGGGATGAATTGTTAGTTCATTCCTGTGTTTGTCGCAGTGTTTAATTTTATACTTGTTAGCGCAGTAACTCAAAAAGTTTTTAATGGATCTGTATGAAACTCACAGGAGTTGTTGATAATGTTAAAAGACATAAATGATTAAATTTTGGTGCAGATCGGTTGATTCGTTTGTGTGTTTGATTAATGTTTCTCATACTACTTTTTAGCGGTATGACTAAAAAAAAATTTAACTCGTTAACCGCCGTAGCACCTTGTGGGAACTTCCTTGTCGCGCCTAGAATTTCCAGCCCAAAATAGAGTTCAGTGCACGACAGTAAACACACAAACGGCAAATCCGATCCACACCAAAATTTGGTCAATTGTGTTTGAGACCCAAAGTAACATTTTTTTCAATGGAATGAAGCTATTATACTAAGAAAATCATGGTTTCAGAGCCTATTTGAATTTTTCGTTACATTTGCCTTATTGGCGGAGGTGTTCGCTTTCAGAGTGCTCTAATTCCCAAGTATTCGGTCAGGAATCCTCAACATCCCGATGCTATACGCAGGTAATAGGACACATTTTGAGCCGTTTCAAACGAACGACACTCCGCTCGCAACGGCTCAGCTTTCGAGATATATGACTATGAAGTTACCACTGCTTTCTTTCCTATTGGAGAAAATACCCGACGGCTCCCCAATAACCTAAACTGTTTTAATCTAAACTATAAAACCTATTAAAAAGGCTTCCTAACCCACAAGCCCAACGCCGGGTATTCTCTCGAAAACATTGGGAACTTCAAAATCAAACATCTCGAAAACCAAGCATTTGCGTGCATAATGTCATTCGTGTAAAAGTCTCTAAATGTGTCCTACCACCCATAGATGACATCAAAACGTTGAAAATTCTCGATCGAATCCTATTCTTCAGTATTAGATAGGAGAAAATAGAACTTCTAAGTCAAACATCTCGAGAAGTATCTCCCCAGAAACGGCAACGATTTCTGGATTCAGAACGCGTCAATCCATAAAGAAACACACCTCATATGCATCAACCCTACTGGACGAAATGGTAAATATTAGCTCTTTTTCACCTGATCAAGACATGTTAACATAAGTACATACTTTAGCATTTTTGTTATTTTGTTTGAATAAAAGTAAAGTAACGGTAGTAGAATAGCGCTAAAAAGTAGCGCTACAGCAAATATGTAGCGGCGCTACCGCTACAAGCATGATAATGTAGCGGCGCTACGCCTATATATAACTCTGCTTAAAAGGTTATGGGCGAATATTCATATTTACAGCGATTGTTTGGGATGTTAGGAGGAATAGATGATTGACTGTTGGTGATAATTCCTGCAACATTTGGTTTGTTTCTCCACCTCATTTTTCTTGGCCTTATATCTCAAAAGTTACTGACGGATCTTCGTAAAATTTGCAAGAACTATTAGAAAACTAGAGCACTCTGAGAGCGCATGTCTCCGTCAAGTGAGGCAACGGTAACAAAAAATTCAAATTGACTCTGAAACCATAATTTTCTTTGTATAAACTCCAAAATCTATTCATTTGTGCCTCTTTATATTCATAACAGCTTGTTCAATTTTCTTGAAGATCCATTCATAACTTTTTGAGTTCTACTGTTAACAAACGTAATGACAAACATGAATCAAACATACAAACGAACAAGCTGATCTGTACCAAAATTTGATCATTTACGTTTTTTAACATTACTAACAACCTCTAAAAATTTCATAAAGATCCATTCATTATTTTTTGAGTTATTGTACTAACAATTATAAAATTAAAAATATTGACAAACGAACGAACAAACGTATCATTACCAAAATTTGGTCATTTACTCTTTGTTATATACCTAACAATTCATGTCAATTTCATCAAAATCCATCCATAACTTTTTGAGTTATGACATCGAGAAAAATGAGGCAGACAAACAAACAAACGGATGAACATATCTTCACCGAAAGTTAATCATCTGTTGCTCCTAACATACCTAATAATCCCTGTAAATTTCATCTAAATCGGTTCATAACTTTTGGAGTCATCTTGGTGACAGACAGATAGACAAACACAACGAAAACATCACCTCCTTGGCGGAGGTAATAATACGAGATACAAGTGACCAAATTTTGGTGATGTGTCCGTTTGCTTGTGGGTCTTTTTGTTTGTCAGCAACATAACTCAAAACGTTATGAGCGGTTCTTTATTGATTTTGCCAGAAATGGTACGGGAAATAGATGACCAAATATTAATGGCGCTCTGTTAGTTCGTTTGGTTGGTTGGCTCCCTATTGATGTTTTTGTTTGTCAGAGCAGCAACTCCAAAAAAAAAAAACGTTACGAGCGGAACTCCACGATGTATACGGAAACTGCGAGCATTGCTACGAGGTGCAGTTGATCAAATTTTTATGATGATGAAAAGCGAAATTTGGGATTCAGAACCTATTTAAATTTTTCGTTCACATTGCAGTGCTTTGCGGAGGCATCGACTCTGAATGCTGATCTGTTGATGCCAAGATCCTCAATATTTGATGCTCTATTCTTCACCAAGATTAATCATCTGTTCCTTCTAACATAGGGCCTACCTAACAATGCCGGTAACTTTCGTAAAGATTCGTCCATAAGTTTTTACGTTATTTTGGTGACTGACAAACACACTGACACACATACAGAAAAACATACAAATAGACAAACTTGACGAATACATAACCGCCTTGGCGGAGGTAATAAAAAGAAAGTAAGATCAAGTTGCAGCAATGATGTCAAAATTTGCCAGTGTCAGACTCTTGCGTAGCCCTTTACCGTGCGCGAAAAACACCTTTTCGTGAAGGTCAGAATGGAGGACGTACCAATATATGATAAGTTGCTTGCAAAGGAGCTATTGTAACAATAATAATGATATAAATATTAGCAAGAACTAATGCGTCAATAAGTGTAACAAGCTCAAGTCTAGGCCGAATGCCTTTAATGCATCATCATGCATATTTACCGTTTTCACTGTGTTCAGCAGATACAGTATGTCACATACTTTATTTCAGCTATTGCTGGCCACATTCTACTAACTCTCAAGTTTAGATAAGAATTAATTACTTTACTTGCCGCTTGGAATCGTAGCAATTTCTGGAGCACATATCGCGGTGCTGTTATATTTCAGTTCCGAGAAGCTGCTTCATTAAAGCAGCTACTGCTACTGCTCGATGCCCCTGGCCTGGTAATTAACTGTAGAGATAGACACGCCGGTTTATTAAATGATTCTGCATTTTTCACACGTCCTCCAGCCGATAGCTTGCTTCAGTGCACGCTTTTTACTGTATTTTTTATTTTCAATGCAAAACTCGGCTCGCTTTCTTTAATTGGCACCAAACTGATGAGACGAGGACCTCTGCTCCTGGCTCGTGTATTGATGCGATTCTACCGTAGCGAAAATTTGTAAATTTTTTATCAATAAGCGGTAAGGACTGATTTTGTAGCCAAATTTTATTACTTTCAGGTGAATGTGAAATGAAAGAAGGCATAAACATTGTTGCGACTGCAACAAAACTCTCCGTCTATTCCAAAACAACTAGTAAGTAGCCGTCCTAGTCCCAGTGTCACATGCGACATTTCAGTCAATGAACCAATATTTTGCCCAAGAATTACAGGCATCAGCAGAAAATACCTCAGGATAAATATTTAAAGAAGAGAAAAGAACGCATTAAACTTGTCTCAGTGGTAAATTGCTCACCTGCGACTCTATAGAGCTAACACGTACGCTAAATAAAAAGCCAGCTAGTGTACGCTCCATAGATAATTTTCCACCCTTCGACACAGACACAAGGGAACAGATGTGATCGCTAATAACTTACGGCACATTTAGACGTAGAAATATCAAAATAAACACATGAAAAGTAAACTTCTTCTTTTATAATGGCGTCATACTGTAGACAGTGTAGATACCTCGTCCCTGTCATAAACATTTTACAACGAGGTAGATTTTTAAGTTGAGCCAACTGTACTTTATTCATGTTGTTTTCCTTGATACAGTTACTGTCAAGAGAGCCATTTGAACAGCTGTTCTACAACTACGAAAGCTTAAAAACATATCTTCCATTTTTATACGGTTCTGATTCACCTATCTACGAAATCTTCGTAATAACCGTTTACTTTCGACAAGCTTTTCTGTATGAGCTTGCAGTTAGCACGTACAAGACCAGCAGAATATATTCTAGAAATTACGCTTTAATGCATACCGCCCATTTCTAGACGATGTAAACAATATTATTTCTACGAAAACTAAATGTTCACTCTTTAAGTGAACATAGAGTCTAAGTTCGCCCACGGTCAGGTGCACCGCAGTTAGCTGCGGGGTAACAGTTCCCGCGTATCCAGAACGGCTATCTCTAATTTTGCATATGCAATTCATAAATTGCAATGAATTTCGCATATACATTTATTAATATTAATATCTTTAAGACCAAAGCAGGACCCAATATCTTTCCTCGAATGAATAGCTCGGTTAAAAATATGAAATGTTACTTTATATATTTTGCAATGCGCCGTCAAGTCGGCATTAGGCAACGACTTGAACAATTGGCTATATTTAGTAGTTTTATCCTCCGGTTCCACTGAAACGGCCATCTTGCAGAAGAAGCAAAGGATATATAGTGTATCGATAGAATTGAGAAACCCATACACGAGGGTGCTCCCACACAGGATCAATATTCACTGGAACACAAGTCGAGAGAGAAGAGGAAGAACACAATAAAGCATCAGTCGTAAGACTATGAAAGTGGAAGCAAACAAAGTGGGCAGGAAGGAAAGACGCTCCAAAGGTAATGTACGGGGTCCATATGGGAACGCTGCTCTCAATAAAATGGGATGGGCGAACTTAACTAAAATAATCCTATGACCAATCCTAAGTCTCTTGAGAGGTCACTCATTAGTCTGAAGAGTTTTGAGCGCCTAATGACTTCTCCACATACCATAAATTACATAAAAACTATTTACACTATTTTTTGTACAACCATGCACCGCTCTTTCATGCACATCACAATTTCTGATTGGAATACAGTACGAGTCCATTACGTATTCTTTCCATTATGTAAAGCAGTCATCCCCAAACATTGCTATGCCTGGCACCCTGGAGAACTTCTTAACTGTTCTGCACCCCCTACAAAATTAACTACATATGTGATTATGACGAATGAAATTTATATTAACTTTTGAGCCACAAATGTAAGTTAATTTGCGAATGACTGAGAAACAAATCAGTATTTTGTACCCCTGAAAAGGTCCTCTCGCGCCCTAGGGGTACTAGGAGTAAAATAATTCATTCGAACCTGCATTTTATTCCCAGTTATAGGCTGTCCAGTTCCATCAACCATTCTCTCCTTTTTGTCCATAAAATACGGTCTGATTCCACCAACTCTTCTGTTTCTCAAAGAAATACCGTCCTATTCCATCTAGGCTTCAGCGAGCTCGTTCTCGATCAAAGAGAGTTCGATTACAAAAAATCCTCTCGATGGCCCCGCAAAAAAGACAATATATTGCAAACTCACCGCAGCCTTTTAAGGTTCCCACAATTTTGAAGGCCGGCCACCACTTCTCGGTTACTTCGGTTAACCAATAATGGCCGTGCATTTGCTTTGCTCTGCCGCCTCCCATTAACTGCTTACACTCGCCTTGTGGCTGCAGATGCTCTCGTTTTGATGCATTGGATTCTCTTAGTTTAGCCTCACACGTGAGAGACGATGACCATGACGGCGAGGCTACTATTTCAATTGATGCGTACTTTACTCACTTTATGCGTACATATCGTGTGCATTCACTATATCAGCATTCAGACCGATTCTTTCATGATTACTACAGAAAAAAGTGTCTCGTGCTTGCATAAATCACTAGAACGTCTTTGAAGAGATCCGCGTAGCTTTATGCTCGCCACCCGACTTCTAGTGGAGTTCCGCCTCGAGCTTTTAATGAAGCTAACATAAGTGACCAATACAAGACCCAAAAGCGAAGCGAATGTCTCCACTGTGCACGTTACAATCAACTGCAGGAGTAGTTACTCCATATGTAAATAAGATTGAAGCAACTTTCTGCGCTAGTATTTAACTTTGCATGCTTTGCTCCAGTCACAGTGTCGCTAGCTTAAAACTTATATTACATTGACTTACATTCCGCTGTGGAATCAGAAACGAACTGAAACGACTGGGTCTGAAACGCCGTGACAAGCAGAAGGCGACGCTTACTTTCCCCCTTTTGTGTACCAGTGAACTTAAGTTGTTACCAGACCTATCTCGTTAATGGTGTTCTAACTGACGTTATATCCCTTGATGTAGTTACTTTTTGCTCGCCTATTTGTATCACTGCACTACGCTGCATCTAAATATTTTATTTTATTTACAAATATAACATCATCAGGCAGCACATTTTAACCTTACTTACTTTGTTAGGATGCGGCGCGTCACCCACAATATTTTAACCTTGTGAGGACCAGTGTACTTCACAAGCGACAGTGCAAGCAATGTTACCCTAGGAAAAACCTGAGCTGTATTTGTTCCTCACATAATTAACAAACAAAGAAGCAAGAATCTTCGCTAAAAGCCTATACGTGATTTCTCATCGGAAAATGGAAACTTATAGAAGTCAGACTGCAAAATAATCTGAATTTCCAAGTTAATATTTCTACATTTATACTTATTGTTTGAAAAAGATGTCCTGTAGCGTAAGTGTCGGCGTCTTTTCCAGAAAGTACCACGAACCTGTCAATCTATATTTAACTTTCATACTCATTTTCTTTCTTAATCCTTGGCTCCGAAGTACTGTACTTCGAATATTTAGAAATTTAACGAAGTTCGAAGTAACCTAAAGAAGTGAATTTCCTTTACGAAAGGTGAGTTTCGTCATAAACTGAAATGTTCATTCAACATTACTTGGGCATAATGTAGTCACTTTGCCGCCGTGCGGCTAAATATGCTATGCAATATTTAACGAGGTTCATATACTCGGATTCATATTCTCTCATTGTTAAGAAATGTATTTAAACTGTCCTTAGATTACAGTATATAACACACCAATGGACTATTATGCGGGAATAGACGTATGTATGGTCGATGCTTTGTAGTTTCAGTACACCCGTACTGAATAAACTTAGGACAATAATTTCATAGTATTCACTGAAGTCATTTCGAGTGCATGCCAGCACATGTTAAGTTTTTAAATTTTGTACTACAAGACTACAAGTAATCGATTTATTCTCTAAGGCTTTGAAATTTTTCCTGTTCTCCTGTTATTCCTTTGATAAAAGAGCAAAAAATCGTAAGCATAATCTCAAGAATTTCGTGGCTGTGCAATTGATAAGGAAATGTTACGGTTCCCAGGACGTGGTAGATAACTGCTGCGTAATTTTTTTTTGTGGGTGTGGCTGTGATGCATTCTCAATGAACGTTCTATGAATTTATTATCTAATAAATACTCTTTTAAATATTTGCCATATTACCAACAGTTTACTTGTACACCACTGTATCAGACCAAAACATCCAGTACGTAGTTCGTGTTTTGAAGATTTTGGGTATCACAGAAAGTACGAATATCTCATGTTATCGCACGTCCTATTGTAGACATGTTTGTCATTTTTAGCTCCAGCAGTGTTTCGATATTCAGATATATGCTACATGTATAATGCCATATTTTCAAAAATTCCAGTTATTACTTAATGAAAAATATTACTCTGAAAAGTAGTGAACTAAAAGATTTTACTTTTTACGATCTCCACAATCTGATGAAAATAATGGGTTGTGAAAACCAACTCAGCTTGGGCAATCTCTATTAAGCTCTGACGACCAACATTAGCGTAACTGCTATTGGAAAAATATACATTCTTATAAACTATCGATATAGGCTGTAATCAAAATACTACTTGTAAGATAACATTACTTTGATGTGAGCTATGACCGTAATACTTATTACCTGCAGGTACTTCGACATGAGCCAAAAAGGTATTTTTATTAACTGCAAGTCACAGTTGCATCGATAGCACCCAAGAACAACATTCTCACTACTCAGAAACTACAACAGACAAGAGTAGCACATTGGGTTCTACCCTTGGAACAGCTTGCGGAACTTCAGTTCGCTCACGTCTGTACGCGTGACCACAACTGTCGGCGACACTTTTGTTCTCCTTATTCGGCAGCGAAAGAAATTTTTCTACGGAATTCAAACCGCAAAGAAACTGGCGCTGTTTGTTTCAACTAAATCTCTTGTCTGCCTCATTTCCGGCCTATAATACCGGAATTGAAGGAAAGCGAGGCCACGCTTCGATTTCTGGTATATCTTTTTAGCCTTACATGATTTTCGGGAGTTACGTGGCATACCGTATCTCCTTTTTCGGTAATATACGCTGCGTTGGCCAAGCTATCCTATCAAAGCACTGGTATATAGGCGAGTGTGTATTTATTACTTCCGCCAAAGAGGTTCTGTTTTCGTCTTGTTTGTGTGTCTGTCTCTTTGTCCGTCTGTCTATCACCACCACGATAACTCAAAAAGTTCCGAACCGATTTGGACGAAATTTATAGGGATTTTTAGGTATGTTAGGAGAAACAGATAAGTAACTTTTGGTGAAGATATGTCCATCCGTTTGTTTGTTTGTTTGTTTCTTAGTCTGCCTCAGGTTTCTCAATGACATAACTCAAAAAGTTACGGATGGAATTTTATGAAATTAACATGAGTTGTTAGGTATATAACAAAACTTAAATGACCAAATTTTGGTAATGATCCGTTTGTTTGTTCGTTCGTTCGTTCGTTTGTCACTGTTTTCATTTTATGCGTGTTAGCACAATAAATGAAAATTAATTAATGGATCTTTATGAAATTTATAGGGGTTGTTAGGAATGTTGGAAGACGTAAATGACTAAATTTTGGTGCAGATCGGTTTGTTCGTTTGTATGTTTGGCTTATGTTTGTTATAACGTTTGTTAGCAGTATAAATCAAAAAGTTACCAACGGATCTTCAAGAAAATTGCACAAGCTGGTATTACTATCAAAAGACCCAAATGATTGGATTTTGGAGTTTATACAAAGAAAGTTATAGTTTCAGAGCCAATTTGAATTTTTGCTACCGTTGCGTGGCTTGGCGGAGGTATGCGCTCTCAGAGTGCTCTAGTTTATTTATTCATCAGTAAATTTCGTTTCTCTCTTCCTGCGTGGGGATATGAAAAGTAGAAATTCGATTTTTCCATTTACAAATGTTTGTATATGTTTGACAAAAAGAGCTCCGTATAGAATCCACTGTCCAACAAAATAAAGTAGCTACCAAGTTCAAAGGGAATAAGAAGGTAATTTATTCGGAGCGTGTTCGATTGGGCACCGAAATTAGACCTTCGAAGCTTGACTTCTCCGAATCTATAGATAAGTGTAATGGCTTCGACCTGTAGAATCGAAACTCAGGTTTGACCTTTGATCATTAAATCTTGCGACTTCCAAAAATTTAGTAGACTCTGTAAAATGGAGTTTTTAGCGGAATTAACGCATTAGGGTTGCCATCAGCATCTGCAGCCTGATTCGAATAGAACCTAAGCTTCTGTCTGAAATTTCGAGCAATTCAAGCCACGAGGGCAAAATTTCGGTAACCAATCGAACACGACTCTGATGCTTGAAGCACATAAACACATGCTCCATAGATGTTTTGTTCAATGCAGATCTTCATCGAAGGGTAATTTTTGCCTCCGCCAAAGAGGTTATATTTTCATCGAATTTCTCTGTTTGTCTGTCTCTTTGTTTGTCTGTCACTAAGATAACTTAAAAAGTTATGGACGGATTTTCATGAAATTTACACAAGTTGTTAGGTATATCAAGAGTAGCGAATGAGAAAATTTTTGTGATAATTTCTTTGTTCATGCGTTTGTTTCTATGTTTGTTAGCAAAATACCTCGGAAAGTTTTAAACGGATTTTAAAGAAATTTACAACGAATCGTGAATCACATATATGTGATTGAATTTTGGTGATGATCGGTTGGTCTGTTTGTGTGTTTCCCTAATGTTTGTCAGACTGTTTGTCAGCAGATAACTCGAAAAAGTTATGATCAGATTTCCGAGAAAATTACAGATACTGTTAATACTTCATAAGGCAAAACCGCTTAGATTTTGGTGGAGAAGCAAAGGAAATCATAGTTTCTGTCCCGATTCAAATATTTCATTACTCATTTCTTGCTTGCGGAGGTATGAGCTCTCATAGTGCTCTAGTCGTTGGAATACATGTCTTTCATTTACGCTAAAATTTTATTAAAGCTATGGTTGGCGTGTATATTTACAGTTTGTAGCTTAACTTAAAGTCACCCCCTCACGGGGCACAGCTTGGGCCATAGGGTTAGGTTAGGTTCCCCATCCTATTTTAAGGGGAGAGGAGCAGTGCCCTTAGGGGGACGCTATCTTAGCCGTTTGCTAGGCCTTCAGGACGTTTCTTTTTCGTGCCCACTTTGCTTCCTTCAGATTTTATACTCCTACTGATCTTGTTTTTGTCTGTTCTTCCTTTTCCCACCGACTTGCTGTTCCCATGCGCGTTGATCCTGCGTGAGAACACCTTCGTACATGGACTCCACGTGTCTATCGACATACTATTATGTCCCTTCCTTTTCCTCTCATAGAACAGCTTAGGCTTAAACTATCTTATACTTCTACTACTACTGTAATTGAAGTCATCGCTTGAGTGATGAATTCCAGTGGGTATAAATGCGACGATACAGATTGTTAGTCACAGTTCTGGCTTAGTGAAATTCGATATTAAATTTGCTTGGATGAATGAAATAAACTCAATGAGAAGCCGCGCAGCGAACTGTGGTCACACTCTCGTAGAATCACGACTACGAGCACGAACAATCGAGAGCTCCTGCATGGGACGATGTCGTAGTGTTTTAACTGCCATTTTTTTACTGTGGGGTACACCAGTAACTTCACAGGTTACTTGATCCTGAACTAGGCCTTCCAGACGCCTTTTTTTTGCCCGATTACTGAATTCAACTTCCGTACTTCTACGTAATGACGGTTTAACTTTTTCGTTATGTTCTTTCCCAAATTGCTGCACCGAAATTTGTTATTCCAGCGTGAAAACCCCTCGTGTATGGTCCCACCACGTTTCTCTTGCCACACTCCATGTTCCTTCTTTCCTCCTTCTCTCTTTATATCGCTGCTTATGCTGTACCTAGGCACGGAGGGGTAAACTACTCAGTAGGCAGACTGGGTGAAACTACTAAGACCATAATAATAGTCACCTACACTAGGAGTACATTTCTTGTCAGAGCCGCGTCCTTATATGGTTGAGTGGATCTATTAACCGTCTGTTGTCCAAGGCCACAGTATTTATATATCAATTTGCTTACACATATCATTGTTTTAAACTTTACTGAATGGTTTTTTTGGGGTCAAGCCTTTGTGTGACTCATTCATCACATCTAATTTTCCTTTACGAACGTCTTCGAGCAATCAAGAGCAAGAGATGATAAGAGTTTGTGATCAAAACCCTTGGCTGCCTGGCTTTTATTGTATGATACGAACCTACCTAGCAGTGTAAGTCTTAAGGGTATAGCAAGATTAAGTCATGCAGGGAAATGTTACAGTATCTGTCTATTGCTCGGATAGGCCTCCCACTCACAGAAAATTTACATAATGAACGTAATTGACTCGGCGACCTTCTGAGGAGCTGGCAGATCAAGAGCTTTCTATATTACCGGAGAGGCTCTCCCACGCACAGAATATTTGTTCAACCTTTCCGTGTTTACTGTCAACATTTGGCGTCCCTAAGACTAGTGCTAATCCTATGATAAGTGGCATTCAATTTCTAAATCTCTATTCCACTATCGGAACACCTATGATGTGAGAGGAGAAGCTTGTATACGCTTCATATCATAATAACTGGGGTGCCCGGCCTTAGAACTGATGATAGCGAATGCTCGTTGGCCTCGTTTTCTGTCAATACACGTGGTACTCGCATTCTAATATGGCAGTCTCTATATGCGCGTGTCGACTTCATTTTCTGTACAATTATCCTAAGGGTTCAGGAAGGTCAGTTCGTTTGTCTCAGGCAATACATGCACTGCCGTCCCCACGTGCCACGCAATACCTCCCTGGAAAACCAGCTCTCCTTTTAGCTTCCAAACGATGAAGCTCTGATAATCATTAAGAAGGGGCAGAAGTTTAATCAGAGCGGTATCCTCTCCGATTGGTATGCACATCAAACTCAGTAAAGTAGTGCAAATCTGAAACTGAATTTATTGCATGGATCTCATCATCTCCATTAAAAATATTTTAATCGATTGACAAAAGAGAATGGGTAAAAAAAGCCAAAAAAGATCCGCAAAAAAGACTTATTTATGTCTGTAAGAAAAATACGTTCTGCTAATGTACAATAGATGAAGCATTGGCAGCAACAGACGAGATATAGAAGAGAATAATAACAATGACTATGATAATTTATTATCTCGTATACAGTGGATAAACCAAGCTTGGTTTTCCCATACCATTATTCTGAAAAAATTTTCATGACCTGGCAGTGTGGCGAACAGGCACCGTATTCATTGCCAAAAGCCTATTTGATAATCTCACGTCGTACTTCTCGCCTCTCGATGTCGGAGCGCTCCATGCAGTAAAGAACTGAAGTTCGTAGCCCATGCAGCGCTCTTAGATTCAACCTCTGGAGTGTCGCATGAGGTGTAGGTGCGCCGACCACTCAGCCCCCCAGACTCTCATGTCCCAAGCTCAATAGAAATTTGTCAAGTTGCACCAAGATATTTTGTAAGTGAGGCGAGCGTCAGAAAACGCATTGTCTGGCGCATATTCAAAGAATTTATTTACTTATGCTTTGAGAATTGAATTTCCTCATAATTGGTAGCTTTGGCGTTCAAAAGACGATTTTTTCCTGTTTAATCTTTCACGTTGGGACAGGCGACACCAAACAAGCAACCAACACACTCTATTATTATATGATGGATTCTGACATAAAATGGCTATGAAACTCACTTCACCAAGCGGACAATGTTTTTTTTTTATATTTTATTGAACCCTCTCTCATATAAATAGCGTGTCACACATAAAACGTTTCATTTACATAGGTAGCGTTATACTTCCAAGAAAGAAGGCAACATTAAATCATGAATTAAAGATATCCCCGTAAACTAGGGTGCCCAGGCGTCATAAAGACCTTAACTAATGGGCGTTGTGAGCCTCATCCCTGTTAGTCGCTATGCGATACGAAATAAAAATGAAATTCAAGAAGTGGCGGCAATATAATCACAATGATACCCTAGATACAGAAATCGTTATATCAAGCCCATTAAAGCAGTAAAATAACTGAAGTTAAATTCAGAAGTCTACTATGCGTTATCACCGGGTTATTATCATCTGTAGTCAAAATATTTATTTTATTATCTAAAGAAGAAGAGTGTGGAAAATTATTAAAAGCCAGAGCAAACAGAAGCCAAATAACATGACACTAGTAAAAAAACTTTCTGCTATTTTCTACTTGTAGACCCTCGGGAGCAACAAATGACTTACTGAAGAGAATGCTTTCTTATCCTTGACTCAAGTGAAAGACGTGACAATGACCAACTTATCTTTTAAGTTGAATGGACAGTGTTTCCAGTGAACAGTATTTCCAAGATATTCCAGGAACTTTTTTTCTTTTAATTCAAAGCTAAAAATTTCTCTACTTTGTCCTGATGGACATCAGCAAATGAATGTTCTCCTATCTTATCCTTCTGATAGAGACGAAGGGACTAACCGCGCAACCAACTAATAAATTTTTGTGCAATGTTAAATGGTACATAGCAGGAGAGTCATCGAGTTCCAGCATGAGATGATGAAATTCGACAACTTGGGTCGAAATAAAAGTTTGAAACGGGTCTCTTCTGACCAATGGTCATTGATGGCATGTGCCACTTGCTCTGCTCATGTCAAATTTTAAAATACAATTCGAGCCAAACCTAAATTAGGACATTTTCCCCGGCGTAACGGATTAACAAGACAACATTCCTCAGTTCGGAGCAGCAGCGTCTGGCGAGGGCTTGATTTTCCGTGCATGTTCCTCTCATGTACGGAGTTATCGGTTTGCTTGACATACTTCCATGCAGTTCTTCTTACTTTCTTTGAAACGTAACGCACGCTCTTAATTAAATTAGGGGAATAAAAGTACTATAAGAGTTTGTAAAAACTGGAACATCGTAATTTTCTATTTAGTGTGCTTTACGTTTGTTGTTCCGTGTTGTTTCCAAGTGAATTTTTAGTAAGCCTCACTGCGAAAAAGTTTACAATACTTTGATGTATTTACTAATCCACTAAGCCCCATATACTAACGAATTTTCTCCAAGCAAATATACATCGTGCAGCGCGTGAAATGTACGTGAAAACATCATATGACAAATGAAATTTCTAGTTCGAATTTTTTCATGACACCAAAAATAAGGATATTTCCGTAAACTTATAGAGTTCACTATTTGTGACCGTCTACATAGAGGACGTCGACCGCTAAAGGTGAGTGAATATGCTACGAGCTTTGTCGTATGTTTAAGCTGTAAACTGACATTTTTTTGTATTTTTTTAGTGGCCATCATTATACTGCGGTAATAACCTTCCAAATTCTTGTCTTCTAGTAAGATAAGTTCCGAGAATTGTGGCAGAGTTTCAAGAGCGCGCTGATAATAATTGCACTCGTACATGACCAAGGACAGTTCCTTTAATAACAGTCTCCCTTCTAATTCTTGCTCTCTACTATATAAGAGCGTCTTTAATGAGACCATGAGTCAGCTTTTGCTTAGCAATAAAAAGCAGATGCTTTTCCTTAGTGGAACGGAGGCTGGTGTAGGGAGTGAGTAATGGTATCTATACAAGGAATAAAAGAGTCGAAGTAATGCAAATGCCGAGCTTCTACAGTATACATAAACTAAAATAGTACAAGTGATACCAGTAGAGGATAGCTAATACAAAGTATATAAAAAGAAAATGCGATAGGACTGGAATTAATTTACTCAACTTAGGTGTACGAACAAAGGTGGAAAGCATTGTTATACTCTGGAAGAATAAAAAAAAAAAAACAGTGTGCTATAAGGACAGAATAGCTAATACAAGATGGATGAAGAATGGTCGATAATGAATTCTACTACATTTTAGCTAATTTATATTGCTCATATGTTGAGAGAGAAAAATTGTATTAAAAAGAAGCATACAACAGCAGAAGTGAGACAAGCTCAGGATAGCCAGTGCAGGGTGGATGAAGAGAGAATTGTCGATGGAGATTTCGAATATTTTATCTTTGATATCGCTCCACCAAAGTAGTATCAAATTACCTTCAGCGCTCTCTGCAGGGATGTAGAGTTTTCAACGCGTCTGTGTATCTCTCCTTCCATACCTAAGGCGGCCAAAGTAGGGATTTTTTCCCCCCAAAAAAAATTCTTAGAAATGCCCCTGGCGGCCCAGACAGCGGCATCAGAATCGGTCGAGGGGCTCAGCAGCGCAGCAACAGAGGAGGCGGGTTTAGCATTATTTAATGCCATCAAAAAAAACGCCCTGAGATTTCACCCATCAAGCACAGAGAAAAACGTCCTTCTCGTAGTAATAGCATCATTAAAGCATCCAAAAAGGGGCCCACTGGCTCTAATGGGTTAATGGATAAATTATATTATTTTTTATGCCGTAGCCAGTCCACTGAGATGGGCTGTGGGATCCAAATGTACGTCGGTTTCACTTTTAATGTCAGCTGCGTAAAATTATTTATTATTTGTGTATTTCATTTTCGATACGAAGAGCATAACAATCGCCCGTAACTATAGAGACCGCGAGATGAACAAGACGGTGTCCGTCCATCCTTGGGTCCACCGGAGAGAAAAAGAAACTCTCCCTTTGAGCTACCCTTCTAATTATGCCGCATTTCTACAGTGTGAGATAATTAGTGTTGTTCGGATTACATTTTCTCAAGTTCTTTTTCTATTGTACATAACTGTTACTACTGTTCGCAAAATTCATATTTTGTGTTAAGCCCACTATTATAGCTCCGAAAATACCTACTATAAGCCATGTAAACTTCATTGCATATTTATTATAACGCCCGAAAAAGATGATTTGTTAGAGCCTGTTTACTCCTTCATGTGATACTAAATACCGTATAGCTGTACTGGTCATAATAATAACGGCCGGAAATATTATTTGCGTTCTATTTCTTTATTGCATGGTCAACAATGACGTCCGTACAACCCCTTAGCCGAGCTCATGCTTGCGTTTATTACAAGGCAATAGTATCATTCTGAAAACTGAATTATGAGACATTCTTCCTCTATTGGGTAAATATATAATATTGAGGATTGGACACTATTTTGTCTTGGATAGTCATTAGTATTTTTGGAGATGATACGAATCAAGCTATGATGCAGAGATTGTTCTGGAAGTAATTACAGCCACATAAATGAGATCTATCACCAATCAAACCGAGTACATTAATATTTTCTTCGAGTACTGGCGGCTACAGTTTTGCTTTCGCCAGCACGAGCAAGAAGAATTTATTCACGACTGTGCAGTTTCAATTTATTTTGGTACACGTACATATAAAGCAAATTTATCCAAGGCGTCGAAATATAACGGCAATGAAGTTGTGAGGAATCTATGAACTGTCCATGTCTATGTTACCAATTTTGCTGTAAAAGTTGCAGCATAAATGCAAGCTTCATTTGATCTTGTAAAAATTCACCACCAGATCGATGCTGAGAGTTTCTTTCCTGCAGCAAAATTCCAGTACTTAAATATTTGAAAGTGAAGCAGCTCCAAGTAAATTCAACTTAACCAAAAGAACTTACCGAAAGCACTCAGCAGCGCATTATGAATGCAAGCATTTAACATCAGGCTCGAAATTTAACGACACTAAGAAGTGAGAACAATATGGCTTCTGCTGAACTTGAAGTATTAGCTGAAGAAACAAATTCAGCTAAAGGAAACAATGCTCGGAATGAATTCTGAACGAAAATTCAACTGATGGAAGAACGTGCAAAAAAGAGATCTATGAACATTGATTATCTTCATACGCAACACATCAGATCTGGTAAAGCCAAAAGTTTCTTTATTATGAGGCGCCCTCACTATAGCTCTAATCTCCAACGAGCTCTTTGCTTTTCACAACATAAATTTTCTCCTAGCTCATTGTTCAAACTGAGACGATGAGGACAATCAAGCAACCGACAAACTGTATGCATATATTACTGTGCCGTTGAGGGTCAGGATAAAAAGAAGTACCAACGTTATCACAATACTAAGAACCAGACGTTTCGGGTTATTAAAAATTCATCATCAGTGTTCTAAAAAGGACAAAATTCGGATTATAAAAAGGTGATTAAGAATAACGAGAATTAATCTCTCAAAGGAAACCGTTAAAAACTTGAATTATCTATGAAATGATAGAGAGCTTCACAGCCTATGAGCACTCGTTCAGCTCCGGTCTACGTTTAAAAATGTATAAAGATTCTAAGATGCGCAGGTCAGCAGTGGTCTGGGTTGAGTCTAAAATAGAAAAATTGTTGCTGCTAAAAACATGATCACTGTTTGTACAATGGCCACGGATGGAAGACTTGGTGGGTGTCGATAAAAGTTGACTCGTTCGAAAAGAAGTACCTTTGTGTTGGGCGCACCTCACAAACAATTGGAGAGCGGTGCTCCCAATGTACGAGCGCTCGCAGCGGTCACACTTATAATTATACACTACTGAGGAGCGCACGAACACATCGGATACCTCTCTTCGATTAAAAAATGAGGCTATTTAAAAGTGATTCCTAAAATATATACATGGATCAAGGTAGGGAAAATACATAGGGATTTTTATGATTATTTCTTGCTTCTTTTTTTCTGTTTGGAACCCGATGAATGGCAATTCTAAATATAAATGCAATTTATCTACAGTGGGGAATTTAGGCTTCTTGTGAAATTTACTGCTTACAAAATATTTTAATTTTTAGTCAAACCAATACATCGGGAAGTCATTCATCCTGAAAAAATATTGTAAAAAATCAGCCTCGCGGTGGAACAGTGCAAACGTTGAGGACACTTCTTATGCTCCATTGAGAAAGGTTGTTACTATAGAACTTTTGTATCGAAAGTAGATGTTACTAAAAATAATTGTCCCTACTTTAGTAAACGTTGCTTTCCTAAAAATAGAGATTGAAAATTGATTGTTTTCTTTACAAACATTGGCATCTAAAACGACAGCTTTCCGCTCCGTTTCCATTGTGAATTTAACATTTGCGTGACATTAGTTGAAATAAGCCAAAACATATCTGCCTGCTGACTATTCGTAAATAACAATTCTCTAATTACTTAGAATCAAATTCGTTGAGAAAAATATTGGCTATAATTGCTGACAGAGCTGACCCCATTGTTAAACCGTCAATTTGTTAGTAAATTCTGCTGTTAAATCTAAAATAAGTATCCTTCAAAGCTAGTTCTAAAAGTTTCCTAACATCACACCGTGATAATCCAAAAGGTGCTGCTAGCTGCTGGTTAAAAATATTATCCAAAATAATATTAATAGCTTCATCAACGGGAACATTAGTGTACAGAGATTCTATATCAAAAGAGCACATGAAGTATGAATCTGCATTTCTCATAGACTGTATAGACTTTACAAAATCGGTAGAATTAGAGACTAGATAATCACTGTGTACTAAGGGCTATAAATACTGAACTAGAACTTTCCCTAACTTAAAATTATGCATATTGCATGCGGATAAAATTGGACGGATTGGAATATTTGGCTTGTGGATTTTTGGCAGGCCATACAGGTGCCCTAACTGAGAGCCACTCGTATATGTTCTCTCTAAGAAAGTCTCATCAATAGTCTGTTTATTTTTAACGTTCTTAATGCGTTGCTGTGTTTATCTTCTAATCTGATAACTAGGCTTTCCTCATCATCGTTGACTACAGCAAATTTTGATCGGTCATTTAGTATGAACTGTACTTTTCCGACCAGTCGCACCAGTAACATCTACTTTCGTTACAAACGTTCTATAGTAACAACCCTTCTCAATAGAGCATATGAAGTGTCCTCAATGTTTGCACTGTTCCACCGCGAGACTGATTTTTACGACTTTCTTTAGGATGAATAACTTCCCGTTGTATTTGTTTGACCAGAAATTAAAACATTTTTCAACAGTAAATTTCACAAGAAGCCTAAATTACCCACTGTAGGTAAATTGCGTTTATATGTACAATTGCCATTCATCGGGTTCCAAACAGAAAAAATGAAACAGGAAATAATCACAAAAATCCACAAGTATTTTCCCCACCTTGATCCATTTATATATTTTAGGAATCATTTTAAAATAGCAT
Organism: Parhyale hawaiensis; assembly: GCA_001587735.2. NCBI lineage: Eukaryota > Metazoa > Arthropoda > Malacostraca > Amphipoda > Hyalidae > Parhyale > Parhyale hawaiensis. Next base: position 16,227,568 of record LQNS02007216.1, read on the forward strand.
CATTTTTTAATCGAAGAGAGGTATCCGATGTGTTGGTGCGCTCCTCAGTAGTGTATAATTATAAGTGTGACCGCTGCGAGCGCTCGTACATTGGGAGCACCGCTCTCCAATTGTTTGTGAGGTGCGCCCAACACAAAGGTAGGCTACTTCTTTTCGAACGGGTCAACTTTTATCGAAACCCGTCAAGTCTTCCATCCGTGACTTTTGTACAAATAGTGATCAATCATGTTTTTAGCAGCAACAATTTTTCTATTTTCGATGCAACCCAGACCACTGCTGACCTCCGCATTCTAGAATCTTTGTACATTTTTAGACGTAGACCGGAGCTGAACGAGGGCTCATCGGCTGTGAAGCTCTCTATCATTTCATAGATAAGTTATGTTTTTAACGGTTACCCTTGAGAGATTAGTTTTTCTTATTCTTAATCACCTTTTTATAATCCGAATTTTGTGATTTTCAGAACACTGATGATGGATTTTCATCAATCCGATACGTTTGGTTTGTAATAATGTTTGTGATAGCGTTGGTACTTCTTTTTATCCTGAAAATCAGATTCCCGGGGACTCAACCTTTTTCTACATTACTATACCGTATTGTAGATGCTCGTATAAAATTCATCCTATACATCATACTGTCTCTAATATACGTTGATTTTGAATTGTAAGCAAAAGTTGACAAAGTTTCAAATGCTATCGAAAAGGCTGTTGATATATATATATATATATATATATATATATATATATATATATATATATATATATATA
>LQNS02007216.1:16228416-16238427 GCA_001587735.2 Parhyale hawaiensis
TTTATCTTGGTACACGTACATATAAAGCAAATTTATCCAAGGCGTCGAAATATAACGGCAATGAAGTTGTGAGGAATCTATGAACTGTCCATGTCTATGTTACCAATTTTGCTGTAAAAGTTGCAGCATAAATGCAGGCTTGATTTGATCTTGTAAAAATTCACCACAACTTGAGATCGATGCTGAGAGTTTCTTTCTTGCAGCAAAATTCCAGTACTTAAATATTTGAAAGTGAAGCAGCTTTTGATAGATATATATATATATATAGACGCGTTAACGACGTGTTATATTGTAGGTCTAACTTGTCAACTTGTCTGGTGACGATGTTTTACAGCAAAAGCGAAAATGATTCAGTAAATTTATTCTCTGTTTAATCTCAAAACCATTATGCAGGTAATTTTTTTGTCAAACACGACAGCAGGGAAGCAATACTATGCCGCAAGCTTGTCGGCAAGAACTATAACTGCAGCTGTACTGTAAGAGTAGTATTGTTCTATAAACAATTTTAAATGCAAGCTTAGAGGGCCAAGTATCGACCCTTAAAGTTTTTGCACCTAATATTGAAGCTAAATGAATTGCTAGTTCGCCATCAAATGCAGGCAGGTAAGAATAACGAGTCATCAAAAGCACTGAGAAGATTAGATCCCAAATTAAAGTGATAAAATTCGTCGCATTCCAGGGAACTTAATTCGATAAAGAGGGAATAAGCCTCTTAATGTGGCTGTAAAGAGCATTAACGTCTGTTTAAGGGCAATTCTTGCCGTGTAACCACTCCTTCTAAATCCAAAGAGCCAAGCTTCAACGAAATTTAACACTTAGAATGTGCTTGTAAATTCGGAGCAATGCAGAAAGCTTAATATGTTCCGTTACTTACCTACAACTGAAATTTTTATTGAACTAAAATGATAAGCTGATTTTTGCGAGCACAGACTATAAGTCGATTCTTGTAGTCGAAGATCTTACGAGGTCATTGTGTGTCGTCCATAAGGCTCATTCCTAACGTTGTCATTCAGAAGTCAACCACACATCCACGAACACAACTGCTCTTCCCTCCTTCTTGTCATATTCTTGAGCTGTTTCATACTGTAAAGATTGCTCCTTAGAGGGTATGTCAATGATTAGTCAGAGGCCAAATATGTTTGATTAAAGAGACGTTTTCCCGTCCCGTGTTAGTGGCAGACGTATTCCCAACGAACTCTATAGGGTGTCTTACTATTGCCCAGTGGCTCTGAACTGAGTGCGTTCGCACCCACTCCCATACTTACGAGTGGCAGATTGGTTCTTCGGAGGAGTCACGATATTGTATCGCGAAACTTGGTACAATAGCCTGACCATTTTATGAAGGCAGTTCGGTCGTGGTCAGATTCCTCTATAGCGGTGCCAATTTTATGGATATTTCTGAGATTTCTCTATATTCAGGTAGTGGGCGGGGCTAAGATATGGGCCGAACAAAATCTCATATATATACCCATAGAATTGGCCAGGCTATGGAGGAATTTAACCACGACCGAACTGCCTTGATAAAATGGTCAGACTATAGAACATGTAACCAAAACGTCAAATATATTAAGGTGTAGTTAAGTTGGATTTTATTATGTGAACGTAATTAAAGAATGATATTAATTTTGGTACTTAAACAATAAATCTATGTTGTCTTTAATCTGCTCTGGATGAAGGTGCAAGACCTGAAGGTTTGGATGTGGTACATGCACAGGACTTCTGAGTTCCATTTTAGCTTCACCCACAGTTGTTATTTTATTCCTACTCTCAATTGTTTCACACCTGCTGCCCTCAGGGGTACATTCTGTAGGGCCCTAGGCGTGTCAGAATATATATGGGCCTCACAAACCCAAGAGCTGTCCCGAGTGCCTCCTCCGCAGAAGGTATTGCAGCTGGCGGTAGTTCCTGCTGAGAAAGTTAGTTTGCTAGGTTAGGAAAGTTCTCTACACTTCCCCTTCTGTTCTACGGGGAGGGCCGCCGAATGATGGTATGAGACTAATCCATGGGACTCCTATCTGCTCCCGAGTGGGGGGGAACCCTTTTTCCGTTTCTTGTACAGTAAAACGCTTCGTGTATTTATTTATTTATATAAGGCTAGACCCGTGCTTGAAAAAATCATGCAATAATCGATATTTTTCCTTAATATAGGCCGGTGCGGAATCTTCTCTTCTCTGACTTAGTTCTTCATTTTCTTCATCGATCCTTTATCGGGCTCTCATATTAGGTCCTCTCTTCTCTGACTTGCCGTTTCCACATTTTTTCGTTCAAGCTTATCAGTAGCTCTTATTCCCTCCTGTGACCTTTATGCTTCAAGTCTCTCTTGACACCGTGGCGCATAGTCGCTTCATCTCTCTCCATTGGTAGAACCTCTTCATTCTTGAGACTGTAGCAGTTTCGTGCTTCTTTACGTTCCCTATCCTCTTCCTTAATTAAACGTGTGTCTTCCATAGTAAGGTAGAAGTAAAATTTCGAGTAAAACACTGCAATAAATTGGAATACAAGTCCGGTTAGCTTATATGCAATGTGAGTGAACCGTAGCAATGATACTCAAATATCTGCTTCATTGAAGTGCTGAAATCCTGGCCTATGCAGTGAAATCTGCTCCGTCAGAGAAAGACAGTAAGCTAGAAGAAATAACTGTCTACACTGCCGGTGAAAAATCATCAATTCGTCAGTGCTCCGTTGATCATCTGCCGAATTTATACGTCGTGACCTGAGAGAGAAAAAAGTTATAAAATCAGACTCCAGAAGCTGCGTACATATTGTTTCGATTTCAAGAAGTTTTTCAAGCAAGAAGTGTCTTCAGATAAAGAGATAAATAAATATATAAATAAAATCATTTGTTTCTCCAACGTATGGAGGTATTCATTTCCTTAAGACTAATACAATACAACATGTACAATACTTATATAATAAAACATAGAAGGGCTATCAGACATTGCTTTCTAAGCTGCATATGGCACGACATTGGAAACAGGAAACGGCAAAATCAATCATTCTAGAGCAGGAGTTCCCAATCGGGAGTGGTCGCAACCCTGTGAGATGAGCTTTCAAGTCAAGGAGGGTCGCAAAACTTTAGATGATTTTCACGTCATTCAGAAATAAACCTGAGTTTGTGGCGTAAATTGAGATATTTTAAAATTTTCGTCATCATATGAGTTATTAATTTTGTAGGGGACCAGGCACACAGCAAAAGTTTTTAGGGGTGCCAAGCATAGATGAGTTGGGGAACAATCGTTCTAGAACAAATTATTAAGAGGATATCTTTAAGATGTGCTAATGTTAGGCATTGTCGGTGAGGTAACAATTATTCACATCTTCTTAGAATATAACACTATATTGCTACTACGGGAGCTTCTACAAAATGTAATGGCATAGGACACATCTTTGTTACTTGTATTCACGACACCTTATAAAATGTGCAACTACCTACACTACTTACATGAAGCGGTGCAGAGATATTCCTGAGACAAAGTAAAGAGTCAGGAAATGCATCGTTACCGTACAGCAAAACCTACAGTATATATAGTATATAGCTAAAGGTTTGACACAATTATAAACTAAAAACCCCTTGTGACGTAGGGCTATTCATATATTACTTGTACACAGGCATAAGATGACGCCATTATCTAACACAATGTATATTTTATAAAACGCTAGAAGTAGCGGTAGTACAGAATTTTACTAATACTTCAGGGACACAATATATATATATATAAAAATATATATCGCGCCGAGCTATTCCTGTGGTTTTACAAAGGCTCGTACGCCTCTAGGACACATTTTAAATTATCAATAATTTTTGTCTTAGCTTTTCTGCCGAGAGGGCTCAGAGTGGTGAGTGCGCTGCTGACAGGAAAAAGGCGCATGTTGTGCACCTCCAACCCCCGGGCACGGCTGAACGCTTTCGCTCAGCTACGCCGCACAGGGGAAAATAACGAAGTACAAGAAAGTAGAAGACTAGCGGGAATAAGTCGGCTTCCTCGATCGCTACAATTAATGTCAGATGGCACTTAGTGCCGCGTTCTCTGCAGGAAGTTTCTTGGCATCGAGAGCCTCCCTTTCAATGATCTTTCCTATATCCAGAGTCTCTGTTAAAGAGTTACGCTGTACTAGCAAATGCATTTGAGTCTAGCTACTATCTCGCTTTTTATGCCGTTTGGTTTACCTGGTTCTGAAAATGTTGCAGGCTGCCTGCTTTAAAGAGGCTCAATTTGGCAAGATAGGAAGAGGCGCTTATAGCTCATCAGGTAGACTATTCCGTAAGAAAGCTCCAGATACAGAAAGTGCTTTTTTCTCAATTTGGAGACGCCTGTACGTAGTCAAAACATTTTTTCGAGAACTCCGGTCTGAGTTCACATCATTTCGGGGAAATTGAACTGTATTAGCAAAACTACGCTTGCCGCACAAGGAATGAAATACATAAATGGCCTCATCAAGTTTCANGTCTATGCGTTGCCATTCCAATTTTTCAAGAAGAGGACTTGCTTGGTCGCGTTTACGAAATTTTCTATTAGGAACTATTTTTGCAGTAAAATTAAGGGATTTCTGGGGATCTGCGAGTTTATTATTTTTTATTTAGAAGCTTCCCTTCTAATTAGACTACAACAGTTATAGTGGGAGAGAATAAGCAATTGTACGAGGAGAAGGCGGGATTTTTCATCAAATAAGTGTTTTATTCTCTGTAGAAATTAAATAAGAGGGTGCCATTAATGGCACTGCACATCTTTTGAATGTGCAAGTCGAAACTAAGGTTTTGATGCAGCCATACTCCAAGGGTCTTTACGACTGAAACAGGCTGAATGGTTATATTATCAAAAGTGAAGGATAAGGAATTTAGTTTTGTACATTGATCAGATGTACAAGAAGGTAAGACCAATCAGTCTTACATCGGTCGGCAGCAATACCATCAAACGCCTCTTGAAAAAGCGCATCACTGATCACCTGAAGATGCATCAGCTCATATCCAACACTCAACATGGCTTCCAAAATGGAAGAAGCTGCTTAACAAACCAACTGGACATTTTCTCAAAAGTTACAGATATTAAAGATGAAGAAAAGTGTGTAGACCTTGTGTATCTAGACTTCCAAAACGCTTTTGATAAAGTCCCCCATCAACGGCTAATGAAAAAATTGGAAGCCCATGGCATCCAGGGTGACTATTTCCGATGGATCAAGACATGGCTTACGGGTTGGTAGCAGCGAATGAATCTTGAAGTAGAGACGAGCGATTGGACACAGGTATCATCAGGGCTTCCACAAGGTAGCGTGCTTGACCCAATTCTGTTCTCAATTACATCAATAATCTCGATCTTAACATCCGTAGTAAAATCTGTAAATTTTCGGATGATACTAAACTATGTCATCCTGCCACGAAAAGAACCGAGCTCCAACAAGACCTTGAGCACCTCATGAAATGGAGCGCAACGTGGCAGATGAGCTTTAACGTCGACAAATGTTCAGTAATGCACGTAGGGTTGGTGAACCCTTCCTACCCATTGAAAATGAACGGGGCGGTATTGGCTGCTGTCACCCCACAACGTGACTTAGGAATCACTATAACAAACAAACTACAACACAGTACAGTCAGCAAGTTGACACGAGTGGGAAAATGGCAAGCAGAGTTCTGGGACTCATCACCAGAAACTTTGAATACAAGTCCAAGGACATCATCGTTCCCGTGTACAAGGCATTAGTGAGGCCACATTTAGAATTTACGGTTCAATTCTGTTCGCCTCATCTCTGTAAAGATATCGATAACATGGAAAGAGTCCAACTCAGACCAACGAATTGATACTTCAGCTGAGAAACATAAAGAACTTTTTGTGTATCTAAATTCAGTATCTAGATACATTTTACCTGTATCTAGATACAAGTATCTGATACTTTTTTATGTAGATACTTTTCAATAATATCTATGTTCGATCAAAATTTGCAAGTTGTCAATTCGGTGCTATCTTTTCACGACAGATGGCGGAACATAAAATTATAGAAAAATGTACCCAATTAAAACATATTAATTATTAAAGTGAAGAAAAGGTGGCACAAACACAGACAAATATTTTGAGTCATGTACTAGTTGACCCGTATTCGTACAGCTGTCCGAAGTCTGAGCATGACTCGGACTTCGTCAGAAATGTGTTATTTTTATTTTTGCAAGATCCTGAGTTCGCCTTAGGAAACTTGAGGCATTTTACAGGGCTGTTAAAATATATTCTTTAAAGACAACACTACATTACCTTTGTCCGCACATGTCGAGAGGCTTTTTATTTGCTCGGGGGTTTAACACTTGCAGCCCGAAAAGCCTCTCTTTCATGTAGAATGTTTGAAATACTCATCCTTCAAAAATCTAACAACTGCTCCTAGTAAGAACCCCCATTCAGCCACATATATTAGCCGTATTTTCTTTCAAATATTTTTTTCTTTATTGTGAGTTGAATTAAATGTGTCGACCGAAATATACTTGCGCCATATATTAATTAATATTTGGCCCAAGTATATTTCGGTTGAAACATTTAATTCAACTCACAATAAAGAAAATATTATTTGAAAGAATAAATAAATTAATTTATTTTTGGAACACTTTATCTAACTTGTAAGTTGTAGTATAACTAAAATACACCAGACTGGTGTCGCGACGCAAGAACAGAGGAAAATCCATGAATTTATCAGCCCGCACGCAACCCGTCTAGCAAGAGCAGAAAAAAAAGAGACTTGAAGATCACAGAATCACTCTGTTTATAAATTCCTTAAAATTGCCAATGCTCGCACCAACGAAGGCAGAGCCATCAAAATTATTAAAAGCATCTACGCATAATGATAGAAATGAATGAGAATACTAAATTGTACGAAATCGTACCGGTTTCAGGGCAAAGTCATGATCGAAGGGCACCAGAACGCCGAGTATGCTGCGCCCGAGCAAATGGCTCCGGAAGAAAAGCCGCCAGTGAATGAGTACATTTTATAGAGAAAGCAAACACCCCACAACTCCGCAATGATGTACCAGATCACAAGGCACAGCTCCATCTAGCATAAACGCTTACCGATTAACCTTTCTGCCAAGCAAACTCAAATGATAATCGGCAGCAGAACCCCAGGCTAAGGAGCAGTATTCTAAAAGGGGGCAAGATATAGCAGCTGAAGCAAGGATATGTAAACTCTACTGAACCAAACAACTTCCAAGTACGTCGCATAAGAATTATTTTCTGCGATGCTCGTGAGACAACTAAACGGATCTGGGCCTCAAACGTCAACGTAGGATCAAAATTGACACAAGAATACCAGGTCATTAACCATTTGAAGCGACACACCATCCAGTATGAGTTTAGGGAAAGCAGGTCTCACTCTATGTGACCTAGACACGAGCATACCTTTAGTCTTACGTGAAATTATACTCATCCTCCACATAGAACACCAAGAATCAATTACCTCCAAATCACGAATAGACTTCGAAATCTCCAACCTATTATTAGGATTTTAGCACACAGCCAGCAAAGTAAGATCATCAGCGTCCCCTGCAAGTAAATTATGAACAAGATTAAACAAATTCGCTGTGTACCTATACGATGACCAATCAAGCACCCAGTACACTACCCAGTGGGACACCTGATACCACATCCAAAAACTCATTAACTTCCCATTAACAACTAAAGTACTCTTGAGAGTGCATACCTCCGCCAAGCTAGGCAAAGGTAACGAAAAACTCAAATCAGCTCTGAAGCTATGATTTTCTTGTGTCAACTCCAAATCTAATCAGTTGTGCCTTTCAACAGAATTAATTAGGTCTCTTTGTAATGTTTCGAGGTAGGGCCTACCTCTGCTGGTAACAAACAGTCTGACAAACATTAGTCAAACGCACAAGCAGATCAACCGATCATCACCAAAAATTTGACAATTTATGTCTTGTAACATTACTAAAAGCTCCTGTAAATTTCATCAAGATCCTTTCCTAACTTCTGGAATTATTGTGCTAAAAAGCATAAAATTAAAGTAATTAAAGTTAAACTAACTAACGAACAAACAGATCATCTCAAATATCTGGTCATTTACTCTTTGTAATATACCTAACCACTGATGTAAATTTCATAAAAATCCGTCCATAACTATTTGAGTTATGACATCACGAAAAATGAGGCAGACAAAGAAACAAAGGGATGATTGGATTTTCACCAGAAGTTAATCATCTGTTCCTCAAAGTAATACTTCACAATTCCTGAAAATTTTATCAAAATCCGTCCATAACTTTTTGAGCTATCTTGATGATAAACAGAATAATAGACAGATAGAAAGACAGATAAACGCCACGAAAATACACTGAATAAAATTTCGATAAACGTGGTGTTCCAAAGAGAAGAATTCAGGATACACGTAGGTGTTTCATGGCGTAGTTTGGTGTGGCATCACAGCATATAGAAAAACATATTTCAGTCAGAAAAACATATTTCCGCAAAAAGAAATTGAGTAAAAGCTTGGTAGTTTTGTTACACGTGCGAAACGAACCGCGGAAGTTCCTTACTATCACTCAGATCGCTATTGTAATTCGAAATTTCGTCTTTTTAGGTGCATCATTTCACCTGTTTTTGATGCATCTAGGTGCATTGTCGGCTTTGTCGCAAAACCGAAACACATAAGTGCATCAGTTCACCCTATATGCATCATCATGATACACTTTTACGTTTCAGTTTTGCGACAAAAAGGCATGTAATTTCGATGCACTTAAGTACATCAAATTTTCTGTCAGTGTATAACCTCTTTGGTGGAGGTATCACGCACATTGGCTTTTACCAGACAAAAACTAACTAAAAACCATGAAAGTTGAACCATCGACACCTATCAATCTGAGCTTATGAAGCAATCCTAGGTGATTCCCACGATCAAAGCAGAACTGAAGTCAAACTGGACCAACCTAGCCCCATGACCCCTATCAAGTGCCAACCGTAACACATGATGAATGTGAAGCTACGCATCAAATGTTCCCAAGCCCTTACGAAAACCATACTCCGTCAGAGGAAGGACACCCTATTTTTTCAAGAAAGCCACCCAACCTCGAAGCAACCAACCTTACGTAAACTTTAAGATAAAACAGATGTGATCGAGATGGGTCTTTAGTCAGAGGTTCGAGGTGAGACACAGCCCTTGGAAAAGGCATTACATGAGCGACACGCCAGCTTTCCGGGAATGAGCCTAGCCGTAACATTCAACGGAATATAGAAGTGAGCATGGCTGCAAGCACATCAGCTGCCTACCGAAGAAAAGGCTGAAACATACCCGAGAGGTCAATTCCACCATTGGGGTCCAGGTCAAGAAAAAGGCTCTGCACTTCGGAAGAGCTTGGAGCGAAAGTGCAGTACCAGCAGACTAAAACATCTGACTTTGACTCTCAAGGCTGCTGGTTCGTGCCTCATTCCCAGTTGGGCATCTTCTTAGCGGAGCTTGATTTGATCGGTCAGCATCCGGTCTGGATACTGCTGTGGATTTTCTGACCTTCCCAGCAATGGGAAGGGTTGGGGGTCGCAGATATTGTCGTATGGAATCTTCCGCCACTGGTGCCATAGCTCTAGACAATCTGTGCTCGACTGCAGCCGTATACTCCTCTGGGGCCTGTTGGTTTATATCCGTAGCATAAAAAAGTGCTTGCGGGTGTACCAGTTGAGGGTACAGTGAAGTTAACTTCACCTTTTACCCCTACCTTGGCTAAGGGTCACACGCTCAAGGGATGCGCACCCGGGCTTGGCTCTGCTTCCCATTGAAGTATCGAAACAGAGTGTCCGCCTTGGTAGCATGTATTACGACAAGGTCAGCACCAGCACTTAAAGGTGGGACAGGAGAGCTCGCAGCCGCGCACCAAACACAACGCTTTTCAGTACGGACCACCTTATTATGTGCTCCAGAAACAGACGAAACTTACAACTCCCTGGACCTGAGATGATTCTCCCTCAGCTCCCTTATAAGTCGCCTTGGCCCGACTCTGCAGTTCTCAAACGCTGAAAGTCAACATTAAACAGGCTAGGG
>LQNS02007216.1:16243113-16255263 GCA_001587735.2 Parhyale hawaiensis
AAATTTATGATAATCGTAAACTCCTCGAGAAGACCAAGTGAAATTTGAAACTGGTAAATGAGTATGTTGCGGTAAATGGATAATGTTTCGCGTTCCTCTTGAAGGAAAATGTTGGAAGCTATGAAGAAGAGAATGAATTTACGAAGCTTCTTGCAAGCAAAGAAATATGTGGCGCTTTAAAATGAGCTGCTTTGTTGCAGAGTAGTGCTAGCGTTTAAAATAAGCTAGGAGATATTGGAGGATGAATTTATTGGCAATTGTTGAGTGAATAATTTCTGAACGTCGAACCAGGTAATTAAGAATAAAGTATTTTCGCCCTGTTAGGGCGAGTTCACACGTCATTCATATCAACCCATTCATGGATTCAGTCGTCCGAAAGTTGTGTCGCGTCGGTGCCAGCACAACTTTGTTTACTCCACAAAAAAATTATCAAAATGTTAACTCTCAAATCTGTTTCTTCTGCGAGTGTCACTTAGCAAGTTACGGATATTTCTTTGAATATGGAGTGAATGAAAATTAAAGTCAGAAAACAATAAACTTTACTACTGTTTCTACGGCACAGTGACGCCTTCAGACAAGTGGAAGAGAGAATGCGTTAATCTGAATGACGTGTGAACACGCCTTTAGAATGTGTTCTGTGAGGCATATTGTTGCACAGTTCTTATTTTTAATATATCAGACAAACTCATACATATTTAAGGAGGCGTTTCCTTTCTTTATGTTTACAGTTGTAATAGCTCCAAAGTGAATAAATTGACACCAGCAATTACTTTTATTACTGTATTGATCGATGCTTTTGATAGTTGTAATACAAGACACAAACTGAAGGATTATTCCACCGTGACGATCGTTACATTCGGAGCATACTTACTGCCAAACTTCAGCCTATAACCTTAAAAGTTCTATGATTAGCCTGATATGGTTTGTACCATCATAGTACCCAAAGTAACTGTCCCCAACTTTCTGTGATTATTGTTGTTTTAGCTATTTACTTTTAAAATGGCTGTGACGATCGTTATACAGTTGCAACTTTGAGTTCGACCTAGTGCTACAAAAGTGCAAAACTCTCTGCAAGTACAAATAGATATCTGAATATTTTATTTGGGAGTTATAGATAAAGGATTAGGCTTTCCAAATGTGTATAGGTTTTGTTAAGTGCAATTACCATTTTCCCTCATATCCAAAGAAGCGCCGTGACGATCGTTACACTGCGAATTTCTTACTAAAAATAATAGAAATTCAGCAATTAAAAAATCTTTAGGTAGTCCTTGGGTCTTATAACGCATTTTAACGATAATGTTTTTATATGTGAACATACAATATATATGACTTACCGCAATAATAATTATTTTAACTAATTATTAAAAATTTATTATTACCTTCCAAGTGCAATCGCTATGTAACATAGTTTTGAAGCATAATGTTTACTTAGTACTGTGGAAAATTATGAGTTGAATCTGTTGCATTTTACTGACTATTAAGGTTTTTACAAAATTGTTCATCTTTAACAGAGTGTTACAAAAATTTGGTTGAATATTTTCGTATTTTCTTTTCAGATTCTTAAAGTAGAGCTTTAAAGTAGCTTTAGTTTGGTATGTATGAAAGTTATTTTTGGTGAATTTTCAGGAATTTTCAAATTTTAGCCTCAGATTGACATCAGCGTGGAATGACCCTGAACTAACTGTCGTAGACACAACTGATCTATAGTACACAAAAATTGAGTGTAGACACCGAACTACTCGCCACACTACGTATCGAATAGTACACAAGTGGTTCTTCATCAGGATGTCCGCCTCCCCGTCTTCCTCCTCGTCCTGAGGGCGATGGTATACTTTACGCGTGATTGGTGAAAACATATCAGAAAGGCAGTCATTACAGTTTTATTCTTTAAGCAGCTAACCATACCTTTATATAAGGCCAATGCGCGTCGTTAGGTCCATTCTAGTGGGCTTAATGCAGGTAATACATTTGTAGCCACGTCTGCTGGACGCTGTCTCCACCCTCCGCGTTCTGGGAGCCACGAATCGGAGCAGGGATGCGCTCTGGCATCAGCTGTGGCCCGCTACGGTCTCACTCCTTGTCATCTGATGCACCGTGCAGGGTAACATACCGTGATGCACTAACCCATTTCAGTGCTGGACGCATAGCACCACAGCTTCGGAACTCATGCGTCCGCGGATTCGGTACCCGCCGTTACGGAATCTCCTTTTTTTTTTTGCTTCCGGTGAAACTGGGTATATAAAGTAATAAAATATTAATCGATTACCGAACGTATATATCGGGGACCAGTGGAACAAAATTTTTCATCAGTTGCACTAATTTTTTTTGGGCTGCAATACGTGTAGCTCGGGTTATTGACTTCCCATAACCAAGGATACTTTTTTCAAAATGTCGGTATTATTTTACAAAAAAGTACAACAGCAAATCTTTATATTTTGAGGTCATATATAATTATATAAGCACCTTAGAAGACTATTTACATGAATAACATTTTTGTTGCTAACGTAAGACATTGGTCTTTGAAGTTCTTATTCTTTTTCTATGAGAAAAAAAATAACGGACGACCCCAAGGTTAGGTTTCTTGGGGTCGCTGGTTAAAAAAGAACAATGGGAACTTCAAAGTGCTATACCTCGAAGCGAAGTGTCAGCCCCAAAAATGTTATGTCAAATGTCTTAAAAGGTGCTTATTTACCTAGCTACACATGACCTCAAAATATCAAAATTCGTTGTTGTACCCTTTGTAAAAAATTACCAAAATATCTATAAACGTTAGAGCAGCGGCAGCGTCGCACATCTTTTGATTCCCCTACAGAAGGCATACGATGGGCCATAGGGTTAGGTTAGTTCGGTCCGCCCATCCCATGTTACAGCGAGCAGCTCCTCCAGGAGAGCCCCGATGTTAGATTGGGACGTCTTTCTTTCGTGCCCACTTTGCTTCACTCGCTATAAATTGCATCTGTTCTTCCCCTTCTTTTCCGACTTGCTTTTCCCCTTCTTTCTTCCTGTGATGACGTCTTTGCTGTGGAAACTGAGACTTAAAGTTCTGAATATAATGATAACTAGAGCACTCTGAGAGCGCATACCTCCGCCAAGCAAGGCAACGGTAGCAAAAAATTCAAATTGGCTCTGAAACCATAATTTTCTTTGTATAAACTCCAAAATCTAATCATTTGTGCTTTTTTAAATTAATACCGGCTTGTTCAATTTTCTTGAAGATCCGTTCATAACTTTTTGAGTCACACTGTTAACAAACGTTAAGACGAACATGAGTCAAACATACAAACTAACAAACCGATCTGCACCAAAATTTGATCATTTATTTCTTTCAACATTAATAACAATCCCTACAAATTTCATAGAGATCCATTCATTATTTTTTGAGTTATTGTGCAAACAAGCATAAAATTAAAATCAGAGACGAACGAACAAACGGATCATTTCCAAAATTTGGTCATTTAATGTTTGTTATATACCTAACAATTCATGTTAATTTCATCAAAATCCATCCATAACTTTTTAAGTTATGGCATCGAGAAAATCAAGGTAGACAAACAAACAAACGGATGGACATATATTCACCAAAAGTTAATCATCTGTTTCTCCTAACATACCTAACAATCCCTGTAAATTTCATCCAAATCGCTTCATAACTTTTTGAGTTATCTTGGTGACAGACAGACAAACATACAGACAGACAGACAAACACGACGAAAACATAATCAAAAGTATTGCCTTAGGGCATAGACGAATCCCGTCTAACGAAACATGGGAACGTTTCTCCGTACCCACCCGATTACGCTGCTGTTGGATGCAACTGAAGCTTGTTCAAATTCTACAGAACAAAAGCAATGTTCTTCAGTAATATCTCAGACACGCATCATGCTAATTGCCACTCTCTTATACTGAAGGAACCTGTGCAAATTCAACAAGAAGAATAATGTCTTCAATTATGATGCCCTCGGAACCGTATCATGCATTAAAAATTTGAAAATGTCCCAAGGCAGGCAGTGAATCTTCTACCTAACCCGCGAGAAGTAGCTGCTAAAATTTGAACTTGACTCCTTCTCCCTTTCTGGTGCAGCATATCCTAACAACATATCTGGCTGGCCCTATTAAAAACATCGAGCGCCACAAGAAAAGCAAACATGTTGTAAAAGAAATCAAAAAGCGGTAGATAAGATACAAGTGAAATGATCTTCATATCTTTGCTTTGAAAGTAACTTAAATTTTTCAAGAAGCGCAAAAGAAAACAGCTATGGTTGAACTTCGTTCAAGCGAAAATCAGAACTTCTTGCAAATTGAAGTTCCCTACTTTATACTGAGAAGCGTTACGTGCAGACAGAGTGATGGACGTACGGACGGAGCCTCAAGCAGAATTAGAATATGAATTTATCCATTCCACTACCTCTTTTTGAAGGTCCTGGAAGTGGCTAGACAAGCGTTACAATAATGATTTATTGATGACGACATTTATTGACATCACGTAAATTAAACTCTTCACCTTATACTAACCCGAACATCTCCGTTTATATTCTGATGCTGTACTTCCCGTAAGAAGCTTCATGTAATCGTACATTTGGTTGTGAGATTTCCTGCCACTTTTAGTTTATAAAGACGTGTTTACCTTTTCGTGGCCGAATAATCACTTTTTCACAGGAATAGCTCCGTGTTTGCCACGCCCTCAAATGACTAGATTAAACACGACAGGCTTAAGTTTCTTTAGCTTTTAACAGTGAAGTCATTAGTCATTTTATAAAATTAGGGAACTCCATGGCAGCAGTTTGGCTACTAAGTGGTGATATGAAGTGGCGCTATTTTAAAATTAATTGCTATAATTTAAAATTAGTGTAGTTCAGAAATATGTCCGTCCACTGCCGACGAAAACTGATCAATGGGGCCTACAGTTTTTGCAATTGTTACCACTTTACGAAAAGAACACGAGCGTCCTGATGTGATCACATTCAATGTATAACTGCAGTGCTCTCATCGTAACCGCACCGCTGTCGGTCAGCAGCTGCGACAGCCCTTGCATATTAACTTCAAAGACATATAGAACACTAGAGCACTCTGAGAGCGCATACCTCCGCCAAGTGAGGCAACGGAGGCAAAAAATTCAAATTGGTCCTGAAACAATAATTTTCTTTGCATAAACTCCAAAATCTAACCATTCGTGCCTTTCTATATCAATATGTCGAACAAGTTAAAAGAACTTCTAGGCAAGTATTGAAAAACTCAATATGACAATTGTTTGCAATACTGTTTGTATTCAGTTTGTATGTTTGCTTGCTTGGCTAGACGTGGTTTTAAACTAGATTTATGTCTTTTAACATAACTAACAAACCCTATAAATTTCAGAAAGATCCATTCATTATTTTTTGAGTTATTGTGCTAACAAGCATAAAATTAAAAACAGTGACAAACGAACGAACAAACGAATCATTACCAAAATTTTGTCATATGCTTTTTGTTATATACCTAACAACTCATGCTAATTTTATCAAAATTCATCCATAACTTTTTAAGTTATGGCATCAAGAAAATTGAGGCAACAAACAAACAAACGGATGAATATATCTTTATCAAAAGTTAATCATCTGTTTCTCCTAACATACCTAACAATCCCTGTAAATTTCATCGAAATCGGTTCTTAATTTTTTGAGTCATCATGGTGACAGACAGACAGACTAACAGACAGATAGACAAACACGACGAAAACATAACCTCCTTGGCGGAGGTAATAAACCTGTAGCCATACTATGCTTAAAAGAAATTCAAGTTTTTGTTGTGGCTGTTTGATGTTTTTTTTTTATCAGTTGTTACCTATGGCATTCTGCTGATGCCGCAGTTACGTTGCAATATTGATGATATTCAAGAATTTAAAGAAAAATAACTTCTCAGTAGGTATATATATAATGGACCATTAGGTAAGACTTACTTGGTTCTCCTGAGCTATGCCATAGGAAATACCCCCCCCCCAAGGGAAAGAAAAGAATGTACTGTAGATAGCAATGCGCTTACTCGTATAAAATGCTGGGCTAGAATATACAATGTTGTACGTGCGAAAAGTGTATATACCACATTGTGAATTGCTGCAGTTTTCATTGAAACGTTTCTATTCTCTCAAGATAACTTATTCATTGATTTGTTTTTCTGTTTGTTGCCATCTTTATTCATATCTGAGAATAACGAACATAATTCAGATTACAATCCTAGAAAGTTGCACTAATGAAAACTGAAAGTTTCAATAATACGATAACTATCAGAAATTTTGCTTTACCCTAACCCACAGTTGTTCAGGTCATAGCTCCTGCAGTCCAGTCTCGCTAGTTTAGTGTAATCGGAAGAGGAAGCAAGAAAGAATACATTGAACAAGTCAAAGCCATAAACACGAGATTAAAAGTGGCAAAAGCGAAGAGCAATGGAAAGTCGGCCACAGTATGAGAAGGGATATGACAGCACAGAGGACACATACGACAGATTTAGGGGTAACTATAGTAATAGAGAGTCACTTCCAGGCGATCCAATTGAATCCGACACTAAAGAACCAAATTAAAGTCTTTTATCGGAACGGCATCACTCAATGAGGATACATTTTACGGTATAAAGCTAAACTGTAGCTAGCACAAATACATGAAAACTTTTTGCCAAAGTAAAAGTGCTTAATGGTCGCTGTCAAAAACAACAATCTATTAGCAATAATTTAGTTTGAAAAGCGTCTAACTAAAAACCCGTCGACGTCATCACAACCGCACAACTACTGTAGGTGACAGCCGACTGCAGAAGTGCACTACACAGTACGTAGTCCTATGGTTCACTACTATAGTCCAAGTGTAAGTTATAATGAATAAAATGATAAATAACGCAGTCGTTCCTTATTTCGAAATCCTAATTTAATAAAACGCTTCATGCATGTATTTATTTCATGTCCACTTTTGAACGACATAGCAAGGCAAAAAATAGGCCAGGTTACAGACTTTGTAATCAAGTTACGTTTCCATGGAGTCGATGACCAGGTTGCAGAAGATGGTAAAAGGGAGTTTCATATCCCTTTATTACCTAAAGGTATCTCTTGCTTGAAACAGTTCCTTACATCGAAACAACAAAGATATTTGCAGCTTCTTTTATAGCGGCCAGGAATCTAATTTGAATATTATCACTTTCTCCATGCATCATAACATACGTTTGCTCTCAGTTCATGACGTATAAATTCAGCAGGTGATCGACAAAGCACAGACGAAGCGATGATTTTTCGCGGGCCAGCAGACACAATTAATTCTTTCAGCATACTATCTTCCTTTGACAGAGAATTTTTGCTTCAAGAGAAATAGGAACTTGAATGTACTGAAGCCATATCATTCGGTATCTATATGACATGCAGCAGGGAATTAATTTATAATTCAGCAATGCTTTGCTGCTTGCTAATGTAAAAGTTTTCTGCTCTTCATTTAAGGTGGGTTACGATTGTGCTGCTATAGATGAAGTCACATAGAGATCTCTCATCTCTTATGATAATTTTAATTGGCCTTTGTTGCGTGTTCAGATGCATATTAGTAACGAAAATTTGTTAAATGAAGACGGGTCTTCAAGAATTGCTCGCTGTCATTTTTGACAGCGCGGGTGCTTTAGTATAGTAAATAAATTCAATGAAACTAATACAATTACACTCAGAGTCTTAACTTCGCGGGAGCAGCAATACAATGAATACGTAAAATGTATGGGAAGAAATGAATAAATGGACACACAAATCATGAATTCATGCAATAATTAACGCCTGACATAAGTGAAGCAATTATTGAAGAGTAAGTCGCATAGAATCCAAGTCGAATCATAAATATACAGGCCGGGTAATTGCAATTATCGCACAGAGAAACGCGTAACAATTTTTTACCTTAATGTTAAAAACATTTTAATTACAAAGTAAAAACTAAAAAATATATACCATTCATCCATTACACAAGATACATTAACGTTAATGTTGTCTCAACCTTGAATTTTAAAGATTCCGGCAAAACAAACTAGTAGTTTCAAAAGGTTCACATCTGTGTCGTATACTGAACAACAATTTGTGATTGCTGCATATTTGTATACATCTGACTCTTGAATCCTGTTAAGTAAATTTCGTGAATCGGAAAAAACATAACTCTGGAAACTTATATTACCAAGCATAATTGCAAGCGATGGACTAAGCGGGACAAGCGCAAACATCATTAGCTCAGCGAATTCATTAAACTTTCTAGCGTTGGACGTTCACTGAAATTGATATTTAAATTAATGCACTTACACACTCATGGTTCATGATTACTGAACTCTATTTTTACCATACCGTCCGTATTGGCTTTTTTCACTTTAATTTAATAGCACTGACAGAGGACTGCTAAAATTTTCATTGACACAATATGCGCACCCATTTACTGTATGGGGCAATGCGAGGTGCACCTGGGGTATGCTCTTGAGCATAGTAAGACAATGACTTTCTTAATTATGGACATTTTTGTTTGCGTTCTGAAGTTTTTCGTTTTGCAACCACTGATTTCAGACGTAGTTATACACTTATTGTAAAGTGTAAAATTGCACATCGCGGACCGAAGAGTAAGAAAGGCCGTCGTTACGGCCAGAGAAAGAAACGTTACTGTATTCTCGAAAGAGTGAACAACGTCAGAAATGTCGTTCTTATATCATTAAATCCGGAGAGAGAATCGCCAAAAGCTGACGTTCACGAAAAAAAAAAACAGGAAAAAGCGTCACTGCGAGCAGGCTTCACTGAATGGCTTCGGTCCTCGTAAAATAGCCCACGATTGTGAGAAGCAATCAGGTTTTTGTCACAAAGTATTGAAAACTTGAGATCAAGTCATATTGAGAAGCAATGAGAGTCGACGTGTATGAAACTCTTGAGTGATGCACTCAACAACTAATTAAGAACACCAGTTTTGTAGCATGAACTCTCTAAACTTTTTGGCACTGTTATTTTGTTTTAAAGTTTTATAGAATTTGTTAAAAATACAAAATCGTCTCTAAATTTTGATGTCCTTTCATGAGTCAGCAGCCCTATAACACTACAGCAATGTTCACAACTCATACTTTCACCCACTCACTGCTTTGAGTCGAAAGTCAAAAATCTTAAGCAACCAGAGTCTCGTTTTTCAAGATACCGCACACCTGTACAAGAGCCTCACTGGTTGCTCCATTGTCGACTCAACTAAATGAGATCCTACGCTGCGTTTCAGAGACGCCGGCCGGCTTTCTTACGCTCATTTGAAGAATGTGCCGGAATTTTGAGTAAAAACTTCCACAAAGGAGGCTATGTTTTTTCGAGTGTGTCTGTCTTACTGTCCGTCTGCCTGTCACCAAGATACCTATAACAGGTGTAGATGGATTTTCGTGAAATTTGCAGGGATTGTTGAATATGTTGTGAGGAACAGATGATTAAATTTTGGTGGAGATCCATCCAACCATTTGTTTGTTTGTCTCAATCAATTTTCTCGGTAGCATAAATCAAAAGTTATCAAACAATCGTTTTGAAATTTTCAGCAATTGTTATGTTGTTACTAGGAGTAAATGACCAATTTTTTTCTTCATCTATTTGTGCATATGTTTGTCTCTATGTTTATTTTTAATGCTAGTCAATAACTTAATTCAAAAAGTTATGAACGGATTTTCATAAATTTTCTAGAATTTCTTAGAAATGTTATTAGGCACAAATGACCAAATTCTGGTGATGATCGGTTTGTCTGTTTGTGTGTTTGACTGATGTTTGTCAAACTCTTTGTCACAATTTCACTCAAAAAGTAACTGACAGAACTTGGAGAAAATTACAGTAGCTGTTATTACTGTCAGGAGGCGCAAATGACCAAATTTTATTTATCATAAAAAGTAAATCCTAATTTTAGGGCCAATATGAATTTTTCGCTAACATTGTCTTACTTGGCGGAGCTATGCGCTCTCACATTGCTTTAATTTTCCAGTGCATGGCTTCGAACTCCTGCGACCAGCATTTCTCTGCTTTACAAAAAGATTAAAACTAACAATTAATTGAGCTAATGATAACAACCCATTTTTGTTAACAGTACTCCTAATCAATGACCATGGAATTATTATATTCATGACTAATTTCTTTTTATTTGCAGCCTGTGTTTGTCGTTCTATTATTAACAGCTAAAGGTAAAGTCAACTTTGACCGCACCCTCACCTGGGAAACCCACACTCACTGGTTTGCGCTGCTGGTATAGGCTAGTCAAACAAATAGTCTCAACACAGACGCTTTTCTTCCTGCTGTCCAGCTACCATTGTTATAGTCTCCTTATTTTTGAGTGGAGAACATTCAAGGGCCCCTGATCCATTCATCGCTGGCAACATACCGAAGTCGCTGCAGCTCTCTTTCTACCTCAGATGCCTTCACAGATCTCCCACGTGGCATGGTACCAAATGTGCAAACCTCTAAAAGAAATTTATTAACTCTTACGTAAACATCTAAATACGTTATTTAGCACGAAAACATTACAAAACATCACTCCAATAAACTCAATATATAAACACGAGCCTCTAACCGTGAAACATTACTCAACCGAACACGAGTGAAGCTGCTGTCAGTTGACGCCTAGTTCTTCTAGTTGCAGTAGTTGATGCTGTTTTGTAATTTGCTAGCATTGCTAATAATTTTACATTATTTCAAGCTCTTCATAACGACGTAAGTTGAAAAATAAAAGTCGTTCGTGTATTTGATTAATGTTTGTCAAAATATTTGTCAGGACATATAGCTCATGAACTTACGCACGGACCTTCAAGAAATTACAAAACTTTTTTCTTGTTGTCGAAAGGCACCATTGATCATATTTTGGTGCTAATAAAGAGGAAATTACACTTTCAAAAACAGTTTAAAACTTTCGTTAACATTGCCTCTCTTGGCGGAGGTATGAGCTCTCAGAAGGTTGTAGTGATGCTTAAGCATTACAGGTCTTGAAATTATCATCCAACACATATCATGAAGGAAATATTAAAACTTCGCCATGCGCTAAAACTTGAATTAGATGTTCCACAGCAGTCAAACATTGATTTTGGAATTCGCATCGTTTCGAACCACCACCCATTCTGAAGTGTTAATTTTTCATTCAAATACTGTAAGTCTAAAGAAACTTCATGCGTTTGGCCTTCACTTAGGTCGACTGAGGGGTAATTCTCTCCAGTTCACTAAAAAAAGTCAAAAGCAGTCGTGCACCTAAACTTGAAATATATAGAGGGCGATTAGACAAAGTGTAGACAAAAGTTTACTTACATAATTTTTCAATAATATAAAATTAGTGCAAATGTCAATCCTATTTTTTATTTTATTTTTTCTTCTATCTACTTATAGCTTCACGACACATTTTAGCTTGTCAATCCTGACTGCAGGTGATACAAATGGTTTCTGGTTAGATATGATCTAAGATTATTTTAATTTAGCCTTTAGAGCATGAAGACTTTAGCGACTGAGCGAGCATGCCTTAGTACCTATCAAGGACACACAACATGGCAATGTTTTGATCTGCAAACTCGTACGAAGGTTTAGAAGTTTAAAATATCACTTGGTTTTATTTGCAAAACTTACTCTATGACGCCTTCACTCTTTTTGCCCGAGGCCATAAAGTGTTTTGACTACTTTCTAAAAAGTAGTAATTTTATTTGCCGGAACAACAATGGCTTATGTAAAGGGGCACTTACGACGAAAGAATACAGCACTGACTTATACCTAACCCGTTAACGCATATCGTTTATTTTTCTGGACGGTATTAATTTGGTTATTTCTGTTAAGAAATCAAACTTTCTTTATGCTTTAAAATGTTAACTGAAAAACAGAAAATATTAATTTTTCGTTCGATTGCTCTACGGGTGTGCCGCAGTAGCTAGACAGTATGATGATGGCGTTTATTGAACATTATGAATTTATTTAAGACTGGGCAACAATTCCAAATTCATCTACCATAATCTAAATACCTGTCACCATGTCGGACCTTGTACCAGGTGCCGCATGTCAGCCCATAAGACTGACCCAATTAACCAAGTCTTTAGCTCTCGTCTGAACCATACCATAAGTATGGCTGTCGTCCCAACAGCACTTACCTACCTCCATTAACACGGCCATAAGAACTTTTAATTGCACCCTCCATTCTCATTTGA
>LQNS02007216.1:16260718-16275831 GCA_001587735.2 Parhyale hawaiensis
ATTATGTGCTCCAGAAACAGACGAAACTTACAACTCCCTGGACCTGAGATGATTCTCCCTCAGCTCCCTTATAAGTCGCCTTGGCCCGACTCTGCAGTTCTCAAACGCTGAAAGTCAACATTAAACAGGCTAGGGTGCCAAGGGGAATATGCCTCGATCCAGCTTCAACTGATGCACCCTCCAACAGGCATCATTTAACCAGGCCCCATTGCCTGTTCTGACCGCAATGAAGCGAGAAGAGACATAGGTACTCGCTATGCCAGAGAAAAGTCACTTCAAAGTAGAGCCAGGATCAGGAGACTTTCTTACAACACCTCAATGTAGCGCAAGGATGGTGCCAGAATCGGCGACCAAATTCACTATGGACTCCAAAAATACTTCACGCCCGACAAGGACTCTGGGGACCCGCTGACGAATTCGCAGCGTTGCAGAGAGGGCACCATGTTCCGAGGAACCGATAGGAGACGACTCTGACACTCCAACCAAATCAGGAACATCAGTCAACAAGAGGTCAAGAACACCACCGAATCAAATGGGTGGGTCATTCAACCAACTACTCACCGCCAGAGGCCGTCACGAAATCGAAGATTGCATGGCCATGGCAGTCTGTTCTTCTAGAGCCTAACTATTCGACATTGTGATAGTTAATATCACCCATAAATACAAACGCAGACCGCCTATCCGGTAACTGAATCCTTGCCATAACATCTAAACGACAATCAAAAAACCATCGTCAGCAAATTGACTACGATACACTGAAAGCAAGTAAAAGTTCCTAAACGAGCCACAGACTCGAAGCACCTTCAAAATGGAGGTTTAAAACTAATGAATGTGGCTGTAAATAGAAAAGTATCCAGAATTGTATCTACAGATACATTCAAGTATCTAGTATCTGTATCTACAGATACATTCAAGTAACTAGTATCTGTATCTAGACAAGGAAGGTGAGGACCAGGAAGGCTGTACGTATCATCGTATACTAAATTTGAACGTTTCGGGCATCCTACCCATCATCAGCAAAACTAAAATGGATAAATTATCAAGATCGACAGCATGCCGAACGGTGTGGCATCCGAGTCGATCTTGATAATTTCTTCATTTTAGTTTTGCTGATGATGGGTAGGATGCCCGAAACGTTCAAATTTAGTATACGATGATACGTACAGCCTTCCTGGTCCTCACCTTCCTTGTGAACCTGCGATGCAGAAGAGCTTTAGATATAATTGACTTCATATGTATCTAGATACATTTGAAAAACTGTATTGAGTATCTGTATCTTGATACATTTTAAGGGTGTATCTACTATCTAGATACATTGTTGAGTATCTATGCCCAGCTCTGGAAACAAGTTGTATGAACGTCGCTTGAAAGAACTGGGTCTGATCTCTCTCGAGCAAAGGCGGCTCAGGGGGCAACTATTAGAAACATGCAAGTACGTGAAGGCTTCAACGACGTACATACAACGGGACTCGTTGAAAGAGACCTTAATGATCGCTTGCGGAACAACGGTCAAAAACTCAAGCATAAAGCTCAAAAAACAACCTTAAGTCAGCAGTTCTTTCCCCGTTTCATAGTCAGCATTTGGAATAGACTCCCTTCCGACGTTGTTGGTGAGGAGTCAGTCAACTTGTTCAAAAATCGTCTTGACATTCATTGGGAGAGACTTCTTCCACAGCTCAACGAGTCGAAAGCTCTTAACCGCCAAAGCTTTCCAGGCCATCTTAATCCGTCTTCTTCTCACTTCTTCTCCATCTAAAAATTTAAGCTTTACATATCAGCGGCTATCGATCATGCTTGCGTGCATTCATGATCATCTCTTTGGCGTAAATTCTTCTCCTCCTTCATTTTTTTCTGACATCTTCCTTTTTTTCTCGTTTCCCCAGTCCTCTATATCCTACTAGCATAATGGC
This sequence comes from Parhyale hawaiensis, assembly GCA_001587735.2. NCBI lineage: Eukaryota > Metazoa > Arthropoda > Malacostraca > Amphipoda > Hyalidae > Parhyale > Parhyale hawaiensis. The sequence goes on from LQNS02007216.1 coordinate 16,262,629, forward strand.
AGTAGCTCATAGTGGGTCGGGGCGTCAGTTCTGGTGTCTCTTGGGAATGGGCCTATTGGTTCGTCTACTTCCGCCCATCTAATCTAATCTGACTATATTCCACCAAGATCAACTTTTTCAACTCTTCACATATTATGCACTAGTTGCCTGCTTTGTTTGCTAATGATTAGTTGCTTATACAAAAAAATGGTTTACTTCATACGTTCGTGTTAGGCAGCTCAGAATGGTCAAAGGCTCTAAACTTCAGAACGATGCTAGAGCAGTGGCTTGAACCACTCTGTGCACTTAACGCACGTTTATATACAACTTCTTTGACTCTAACCTCGAATAGGGTCATACTACACTGCGACCCACGGTAATAGTACAATTTGATTTTTCTGTAAAACTATTATTTCAGGATAAAAAGAAGTACCAACGTGATCACAAACGTTATTAAAAGCCAGAAGTTTCGGATTATTAAAACTTTTTAGCGGAACCCACCAAGTCTTCGATCCGTTACCATTGTACAAATAGTGATCATGTTTATAGCAGCAACAATTTTTCTGTTTTAGACGCTACCCAGACCACTGCTGACCTCCGCATTTTAGAATCCTTGTATATTTTCAAACGTAGACCGGAGCTGAACGAGTGCTCATCGGCTGTGAAGCTCTCTATCTTTCATAGATAATTCATGTTTTTAGCGGTTACCTTTGAGAGATTAATTCTCGTTATTCTTAGCCACGTTTTTATAATCCGAATTTTGTCATTTTCAGAACACTGATGATGGATTTTTAATAATCCGAAACGTCTGGTTTTTAATAATGTTTGTGGTGATCAGGTTGGTACTTCTTTTTATCCTGAAAATTAGATTCCCGGTGAATCAACCTATTTCTAGAATACTATTATTTTCTGTTAATATAACTTGATATTTCTATTGTGTGTTCGGCGCTTGGACCGCTGCTTTTTAATATGTATATTAATGATGTCACTGCTCTTCCCGATTCTAACTCTTTTCTTTTTGCTGATGACGCCGTGTTTTATTTAAATGACACTTCTTTTGCTAGTCTCATGGAGCGACTCAACAATCTCATTGTAAGATTGCTTAAATGGTTGAATAATAACATGCTAACTCCAAATGCAAACAAGACGAAATTTAGGCATTTTACCACACGCCCGTTGCCGGTTTTGCCTGATGTTTTCTTTAATGGTTGTAAATTACAGTAGATTTCGTCGATCAAATACCTTGAAATTTAAATTGACTCAAAGCTTAATTTCTCCAATCATGTTAATGAACTTTGTCGTAGAGTAAGTAGGGCTAGGGGAGCCATACGTGCGGTAAGCGGATTCCTAATTTAGCAGTCACTATTGACGCTTTACTATGCACTCGTGTATCCCCATTTGATTCATGGTATCATTGTGTGAGGAGGATCATTAAACAATATACTGCGGCCATTAACAATTGCAATTAATGATACACTTAGAGTGATGCTAAAGGTAAAGCGTGACCGGAATAATGTGCCTGTTGTGTCCGTCAAATTTATGTATCTCAACTTGCGACTGATGAAATTTCATGAGGTCTACAATTATTTTATATTAAAATTTCTGCGATCGGCACTCTATAAAGCCTGTTTGAGCAGCATTATCGGGTATTGATACCTACTCATAACTATAATACACGAGAGAACAATTTTAATTTGCCAGTTACAAGGCTTGAATTACAAAAACGCTCGACAATATACCAAAGTGTTAAAAGTTATAATGAATTATCTGACTCTCTTAAAGAACCAATGTCACCCTTCACGTTGAAATATAGATACAAGGAGTTTGTTCTTGCACAATATGGAGATATATGATGTGTTCTCGATAGTTGTGTTAATCATTTGTTGTACTTTGCGACTTATGCTTGTGTCTCCGAATGCTGTGAGTACCCACAAGGCTTAAGACGTTACTGACGGGAGTTGGTCTCGTCCTCACATTCATAAATAAATATATGCGTTTCCTAGTTGCGTAATGAATATTATTCCTGATTTGTTCTTTCTTGCGCCAGAAGTATTGTATTGGTGGATGCTGTTCGTTAGATACATGTGAAAAGTTTTTGAAATTGTTACCTCAATAGTTGCAAGTTATGTCATACACTATGCGTTACTGAATTGTTTCGAAACTTCATTATCGCAAAACAGTCATGGGTACTTAGTAGTATTTGATGTCGGTTTGTGCGGGTAGCCTAGGGGGTGAAATACTGGTTTATTGGAGAAATAATGTATTTAACATTGTATGTCACCTTTCTGTTCCATGGAGCTGCATTACCTGTGCACTTGTAAATTTGCCTGTTTTAATCTTAAGTCATTAATTTTGTCCCACGTAATTAACTGATCTTACAGACACAAAGGTTTTGGCGTCACATAAACAGCGCGTTAAAGTGGCCGAGCGTAGTTTGATTTGATAACCAATTAGGGTTTCAGCGTGGGTCAGGCGCTCGGTCACTGAGGGCGGGAGCTGAAACCCTTGGGTTCTACCCCACTCTCATCTCAAGTTAACTTTATCCAAGAGTACCTTCTGATGTCTCTCTTCCAACACGGATATTGCAATCAAGCGCAATCTCACATGTAATGTACTATTTTACAAGGATACCTAAGTTGGTAAACAGATTATTGCATAGCTAATGTGCTTTATTGATCTGCATTGCCTAACGAATGTTGTCTACAATTATTCATTGTACATGCGTGTTGGGCAGGAATGCTGAATGTGAGGTTCTGATTTATTTTATTGACAGAATTAAGGTAAAATGTGCCGCTGATGTATGTGCAAAGGTTCCTGTTGTCTTTTAATGTTGACAATACCTGCAAACAAAGATTTGACTAGGTTGCCAAACGTCATTTAATGTCTTAGCGTCCCATAAGTTGTTATTAATTTCAGATGGGCGTATTCTCTATTCATAGCTTGTTTTTAATCTGTATTTTTTCTGTATGATGAAAGAGAATAAATAAGGGTGTAGGTGTAAAGGTGTAACCATGTACAATGTTCATAATTCTATTATTTGAGAAACTGTTTGCATGAGACCATTTAGAAACTTACTTTTATTTAATCCACCCTCTATTTCCTGAACCACGATATTAGTCTCAGGTATCAAAATTAGCTAAATATGATTAATAAAACACAAATTAACTATCAGTTTATTTTTTAATTACTAAATAATACTTCAGAAATACTTGGAACATATATTGCAATAGCAAACAAGGCAAAATAAACAAGAAACAATCAGTTCATTTATTAATGTAACGTCCATTATGTTTTATGACCTCAAAAATGCGGTCATTTACGGAATGAGTCAATTTCTTAATAGTAGTACCATCGATGGATCTTGCAGCGACTTGTATGGCCTCCCACAATTCTGTTTTTGAAGAAAACTGCTTACCCTCTGTATAAATTTTACGCTTGATGATAGATCACAGATTTTCGATTGGGTTCATATCTGGAGAATTGGGTGGCCACACCATCAAATTCTGGTTTTTGAACCCCAAAGAAGCCAGGTATTCTTTTGTAGCTCTGGCTGAATGCGAGGGTGTATTATCTTGCATGAAAATCAGCTTTTTGCAAAGATTGCAAGTCTGGTCGTCAAGCCAAGGAACAAGACATTCATTGAGTAGGGCGCAATAATTAGCAGAATTAATTTTAACTCCTTCACGGACCATTGTTGGACCTATAAGTTTATCATTCATAATCCCAGCCCAAAACATAATCCCACCTCACCTTTATGGCGGCGAATACGATGGTGGAGCTTGCCCTCAAATCCGACCCATCGCTTAGACCATCCGTCGGGCCGTCGAGAGTCGCTCTAGTCTCATCTGTGAATAAACACACTTCATATCCTGTTTCATATAAGACCTAACCCACTCAACTCTCGGAAGCATGTCCCTTTGTGTCAATGGAGGCTTTTTTGGGGAGATTTCACTTTTGCAGTAGCCCCCAAGATTCGGTTTCGCGTAGTTTTTGGCACTTCATTCAGACAAGAGCTTTCAAAACTTGTTTTCCTCGTGCTTCCCGGCTTTTTGAAGACTTCACGTTAAATTTTTCTGATATCCCGCTTGTTCACAGTTTTTATTTTACTTTTATCAGGCCGTGTCTTCCGATTTGAAGGATCCCTCAAAAACGTTGAATTGTTCCAACATGGCGGCCTAAAATCCTGGCAATAGACGGACATGAGATCTTCTTTGCCGTTTCTTTGATAATGGTTTGCTTCTCTTCGTCTGTTAGATCCTTAGCACCTCCCATTTTGAATATTATTTAAATGGACTAACAGCGTGGCTCACAGTATATCTGTTAAACAAAGGAATATTCTGCACCCATCCTCTTCAGAATGTAGACAAATATTGCCAGATGAACTAAGCACACAGTGTTGCCATATGAGAACATAATTTTCGTCGGGCAGAAGATTTTCGATGAAAAATCAATGCAAAAAATTGTTGGACCTTGTACATAGAGCTGATGGGAATAATTTCTTGATAAAACTTTACATATACAAACTGATTAAAGATAAAAATAGATGGCAACATTTAATCATAGATTGTAAGTTCTACAACAAACAAATGATGATGATGGGTAACTACGCTAAAGTGGTGGAGCGTTAATAAAATCAGCAAACAATAGATCAAAATAACGTCATGGCGGTTAGCGTCCATACATACCCAGCATTTTGTTGCAATTCATCGACTGGAAAGAAAAAAAAACAAAAAATGTGCGCAATTTTTGCACCATAACATGAATTTTTAGATGTTTCGCCTTCAAACTTATAGTCATACAATATTATTTTGGTCGATTATGTTGGGAATTCTAGCCATACTATAATCCATATCAATCCATACATATTCTTCTTCAAATAATGGAAGGAATTCCACTCATTATCGTACGTACGGAAATCCGTTGATAACCCACCTTTGTTCTGGAGAGAAATTCAACCTAAATCGTATTACTATGCACCACTAAGAACAACTATAATCAACCAATGATTCATCAGCTTAATATAGTTGTTCTTAGTGGTATATCCTAGTCTTCACAGCTTCTTAACACATATGTCAATAAAATACCTTTTAATTTCAATATTTTTTCTATAGATTTGCTTGAACGGGTTTATTAACCAAAAATATTGCGTTTATTACTGAAATGGAAAACCATTTATTTTTATAGAAAATATCATTGTAGTAATCACTCACTGGAAGGTCTAACAGTGTTTGATCCAAAAGTAAGTAACTTTCAAATGTCATTGTTCGTAACGATGCAGTGAAAATAGACTTGATTGTCTTATGTGTCGTTTTATTATAATAATGTTAATTTCAAGATAACCGCAACATATAAAGAATAACATCACAGTACGTTTTCTTTAAGGATCATTCGACCACCACTCACGGAATCTTTAATTGATACAATATAATGATAGAACTTGAATTAACAATGTATGCATAAATGAAGTAAACAGAAGTACATTGCGCAATTCCAAAAATTGCTAGCTTATGTAGCTAAAAAAAGCAGAAACAAAACATTGTTCAAATTAAAATATTACCAAATTAGAATTTACTATGAAAAGCTGATTTGTCTTATGTTCTTAATTTGCATGGCACAGTTCGAGCTGCATGCGTCTATGCTCTACCATATACCTATAGTCTTCAAACATCCATGTACTATAATCAACTTTCGTTTCCTGACAAACCTTAAACAACCAATAATGCCTCCACCAATATCAACCTAAATAAACTAATCAACGTCACGTTTTGGTCGACATATTTACCATATTGTTTTATCATCCATAATCGAGCTTAATCTCTCATACACCATTATATTCTACTACTAGAGGGCCCAGCCGTCAGAAATGACGGCAGTAATATTTTGATTAAGGTTTTTTATTTTTCAGGTTTTAACTATAAGTATTGCTGCTAAATAGGTCTCATCGTCAGGCCTGATCTTCCATTATTGATACGCAAATTTTACAGACACGAGTTTTGCGAGAACAAGATCCCCCCCCCTCCCCCCCTTGGAAGATTAGGCCCTAATGTCAGTTTGTAATTAGTCAAACGTTAAGCAGCACTAATAAAATATAGTTCAGTCAAAAGAATTCACCGAAAATGCTCAGGTCTTACCATAACCTGGATACCAAGCGAGAGGTGAACCTCAAGCGTCGACATTTAGCTGCAATGTAAATTAATTCAATGTAAAAAGGTGTCTGCTAAGCGTGAAGTTGCAACTGCATCGAAGAGATTCAGCCAAAGAAAGCATGAACAAAAGTGATTATGCACAAAAGGAACGAAAACTGCAAACGAAGACTGAGCTTCTCGAACCGCTAAAAAATTCAGCTAAAAATATGCAACATATCTCATGCCTGACAGGATCAAAAAGTCTATCAAAGATACCGCTTTTCATCTACCACGCTGAGAAGAAGAATCATCATCGTCATTTCAAAAAGTACCAAGCTAGTTTCGAAAGTGCAGCGAGATTCAGAAAATGCAGTATTTCTAGTTTAGACCATAGTTTTCAGAAGCTATATTTGTCACCGTTGCTCCAAGTGCTAAAATTGTATGGTATCTCAACTTGTTTTTCTGTACGTGAATTTTCTCCTATTAAATCCTGAACAGCGTGACGGAGAGACGTATCAACATTGGAGCAAGCAAGCAACCAACAACTGTGTTTTGTTGTAAAGTGGATAGTCATAATCATTATTTCCGACTGGATAATTTCTTTCTGTAGAAACACTGAACTTTTTTTTACAGTGCACTAGGTTTCTACAGATAATTTTGTCACATTAGTTATTCTTTCAACTTTAGATCAATGGTTGTCGAAACAGCTTTCGCTGAGCAAAAACCATTGGACCTGTATGGTAGCCTACCATAGCCATGATACCAAATCGGAACTACTGTATTAGTTTTAGCGTAGCCGAGCGGCATGCAAAAAACAATGAATTTTCTCCTCGTGACGGAGAGAAAAACAAAGTTTCGATGTTCAACGGTTGTGAAGGGGTTGAACGTTCATCCCCAGGTGCTATTAGGTTAACAGTTGTGACAACGAAGTATGATCAATGAAGGTCATCACAAATTCTTCGCTGTCAATTTTAACAGCGTGGGCCCTCTAGTACAATAATAATTCACATCTTGCTATTCCCACGCGCAGTAATCCTCTGTGCAGAAGGACCCGGTGTAGCACGACGTACTACATATCCTCTGATTACATGTGCCTTCTATTGGCTATCGCTTAGACTTTGATCATCGGTCCTTATTTCTTCCGTTGGTTAGTACATAAATGAGCCTTAGGCCCTTATTTCTTCCGTTGGTTAGTACATAAATGAGCCTTACGCGTGTGCACTGAACGCGAAGCTTTTGTAAACGATAATCGTCATCACTCACTATGATACTGCACATATATTTTTCAGTAGGTCAGTTTAGTCCTACCGTGTAGTGTCAATGCGATTAACTTCAATTTTGCTGAAGCTGGTGTAGTTTTGAAGCTCTTGATCAATCATTCCGGGAATAGGTAGTGTAGGTATAGGCCCGTCCTATATAAATTTTATAATATGGGGAATTGTTATGTTTTTTGTTTATTCTGAAACATGCCGTGAAATCTTGCTGTTCACGGCTTTTGTTAACGATGACCTTCAACTGTTCTTCCTCTTTTTTTTTTCGAATTACTGTTCTCATGTGCAGAGGTCCAGTAGTTTCAATATTTGACTAGTGTTTAAAGTTGGTGTATAAATGAATTACTGCGCCTCATAAGAAATATACGTAGTGATTCCCAAACTTTTCCAGGCTGGCACACCGTCGGTTTGTGGGCCCTCACACACACGTCTGAACACACACCTTGCAGATTTTATTTTCTTGCTTGGTTTTAATTTATTACTTCCCCCCACCAGTCGCCCCCAAGCTGCTGCCCCCTTTTCGCCTCCTAGCTCTTCTGTGAAGATTTCCATGGGTCCAGGGGGCGTTACGAGCTATTTCGGGAATTACAGCGTTAAACTTCGAATGTGAATCATGATAACTTTAGTTTGGACTAATAGCAATTGCTCTCTGAACGCTTACTCTCTAGTTACATATCAATGATATCCTTCAATACATAATATTATATAGATAAAATTAATACAGTACAACCGGCTAATATTCACGACGACAGCGCAGACTGCAGAATTTTTTGTCGATTTGGCCCCTAATGCAGTTTATGAGGTTCGCTGTTTGCCACAAATGGCGAAGCTTCGTGCGTTAAGTGCAGAAGCAAAATTCAATCTCTGAATTAATCTTTCCGTAATGTCACAGCTTCAAATTTATTATTCCATCATGAATGAAACCTCAAAATCGCGCTCACAGAGTAAGGCTAAGGCATATTTTCTCGTCTGTACTCCTTGACAGCAATCGGATAGCAAATAAAATTGAAACTTAGTCTAAGCAAAGCCGCTACCCACATTCCTGCCTGATAGTAATGAACAGTCTTGCTCTTAAATTGACGGTTACTTTAATATACGGCACTTTAGCATCTTCCTCTCGGTCGACCACCCCAAAATTGGAAGCGTAAAATCTCTCGAAACTCACCAAGACAACACTTGTTTGTCTACAAACCTGTTACGCGGGAAATTCTGGTCTTACTTCTTCCAAAAACTGTAATATCTGTCTACAGCATGTGTACAAAAGGTAAATCTATAGGTTATTGCGTTACAGTTTCGCCTACGCTAACGTTAATCTTTAGTTTCATATCCGACAGGACTGGATTACGAATATTCAAGGAAAATTTATGATAATCGTAAACTCCTCGAGAAGACCAAGTGAAATTTGAAACTGGTAAATGAGTATGTTGCGGTAAATGGATAATGTTTCGCGTTCCTCTTGAAGGAAAATGTTGGAAGCTATGAAGAAGAGAATAAATTTACGAAGCTTCTTGCAAGCAAAGAAATATGTGGCGCTTTAAAATGAGCTGCTTTGTTGCAGAGTAGTGCTAGCGTTTAAAATAAGCTAGGAGATATTGGAGGATGAATGTATTGGCAGTTGTTGAGTGAATAATTTCTGAACGTCGAACCAGGTAATAAGAATAAAGGAATAAAGTATTTTCGCTCTGTTAGGGCGAGTTCACACGTCATTCATATCAACCCATTCACGGATTCAGTCCTCCGAAAGTTGTGTCGCGTCGGTGTCAGCACAACTTTGTTTACTCCAGAAAAAATTATTAAAATGTTAACTCTCAAATAAGTTTCTTCTGCGAGTGTCACTTAGCAAGTTCCGGATATTTCTTGGAATTTGGAGTGAATGAAAATTAAAGTCAGAAAACAATAAACTTTACTACTGTTTCTACGGCACAGTGACGCCTTCGGACAAGTGGAAGAGAGAACGCGTTGATCTGAGAGACGTGTGAACACGCCTTGAGAATGTGGTCTGTGAGGCATAATGTTGCACAGTTCTTATTTTTAATATTTTCAGACAAACTCATACATGTTTAAGGAGGCGTTTCCTTTCTTTATGTTTACAGTTGTAATAGCTCCAAACTGAATAAATTGACCCCAGCAATTACTTTTATTACTGTATTGATCGATGCTTTTGATAGTTGTAATACAAGACACAAACTGAAGGGTCATTCCACCGTGACGATCTTTACCTTCGGAGCATGCTTACTGCCAAGCTTCAGCCTATAACCTTAAACGTCGTATGATTAGCCTGATATGGTTTACACCATGATAGTACCAGAATGGTACTGTCCCCAACTTTCTGTGATTATTGTTGTTTTAGCTATTTACTTTTAAAATGGCTGAGACGATCGTTATACAGATGCAACCTTGAGTGCGATCTAGTGCTACAAAAGTGCAAAACTCTCTGCAAGTACAAATAAATATCTGAATATTTTATTTGGGAGTAATAGATAAAGGATTAGGCTTTCCAAATGTTTTGTTAGGTGTAATTACCATTCTTGTGTGATGCACTCAACAACTAATTAACAACACCAGTTTTGTAGCATGAACTCTCTAAACTTTTTGACAAGTTTTTTTATGAAGTTTCTAAAGAATTTTTTAAAATGTAAAATCGTCTCTAAGTCTTGATGCCCTTTCATAAGTCAGCAGCCCTATAACACTACCGTAATGTTCACAACTCATGTTATCACCACTGCTTTGAGCCGAAAGTCAAAAATCTTGACCAAACAAAGTCTCGGTTTTTCAGTGTAACGCACACCTGCACAAGAACCTGACTGGTTGCTTCATTGTCGACTCAACTAAATGAGATCCTACGCCGCGTTACAGAGACGCCGGCCGGCTTTTTTACGCTCCTTCGAAGAATGTGCCTGAATTTTGAGTAATTACCTCGACAGAGGGGGCAATGTTTTTTTTCGAGTTTGTCTGTCACACTGTCCGTCTGCCTGTCATCAAGATACCTCAAGCAGAGGAAGACGGATTTTTATTAAATTTGCAGGGATTGTTAGATATGTTATGAGGAATAGATGATTAACTTTTGGTGGAGATCCATCCAACCGTTTGTTTGCTTGTTTGTCTCGATCTTTTTTCTCAAAAGCATAACTCAAAAAGTTATTGAGCGATCGTTATGAAATTTGCAGCCATTATTGAGTTGTTACTAGGAGTAAATGACCAATTTTTTTTCTTCATTTGTTTGTGCATTTGTTTGTCTCTATGTTTATTTTTATGCGAGTCAAAAACATAATTTAAAAAGTTATGAACAGATTTTCATAAAACTTTTAGAATTTGTCAGAAATGTTAATAGGCACAAATGATCAAATTCTGGTGATGATCAGTTTGTCTGTTCGTGTGTTTGACTAATGTTTGTCAAACTCTTTATCAGAATTTCACTCAAAAAGTAACAGACAGAACTTCAAGAAAGTTGCAGAAGCTGTTATTACTGTCAAGAGGCACAAATGACCAAATTTTATTTATGATAAAAAGTATACCCTAATTTTAGGGCCAATATAATTTTTTCAATTTTTCGCTAACATTGCCTTAGTTGGCGGATGTATGCGCTCTCACATTGCTCTAATTTTCCTAATGGCATCGAACTCTTGCCACCCGCATTTCTTTGCTTTAGAAAAAGATTAAAACAAACAATTAATTGAGCTAATGATAACAACCCATTTTTGTTAACAGTACTCCTAATCAATCACCATGGAATTATTATATTCATGACAAATTTCTTTTTATTTGCACCCTGTGTTTTTCTTTTTATTATTATCAGCAAAAGGCAAAGTCAACTTTGACTGTACCCTCTACTGGGAAACCCACACTCACTGGTTTGTGCTGCTGGTATAAGAAAATCAAACAAATACTCTGAACACAGACGCTTTTCTTCCTGCTGTCCAGCTACCATTGTTATAGTCTCCTTATTTTTGAGTGGAGAGCATTCAAGGGCCCCCTATCCATTCATCGCTGGCAACATAGCGAAGTCGCTGCAGCTCTCTTTCTACCTCAGATGCCTTCACAGATCTCCCGCATGGCATGGTACCAAATGTGCAAACCTATAACAGAAATTTATTACCTTCTTACGTAAACATCTAAATACGTTATGATATAAGCACGAAAACACAGCAAAACATCAGTCCAATAAATTGAATATTTATGCACGAGCCTCTAACCGTGAAACATTACTCAACCAAACATGAGTGAAGCCGCTGTCAATTGACACCTAGTTCTTCTAGTTAGTTGATGCTGTTTTGTATTTTACTAGCACTGGTAGTAATTTCACATTATTTCAAGCTCTTCATAAAGATGAAAGTTGAAAAATAAAAAGCGTTTGTGTACTTGATCAATGTTTGTCAAAATAGTTGTCAGAACATATAACTCATGAACTTACGGACGGACCTTCAAGAAATTACAAAACTTTTTTCTTACTGCCAAAAGGCACAAATGATCATATTTTGGTGCTAATAAAGAGAAAGGTACAGTTTCAGGACCAGTTTAAAATTTTCGTTAACATTGTTTCGCTTGGTAGAGGTATGAGCTCTCATAAGGTTCTAGTGATGTTTAAGCATTACAGGTCTAAATATTATCATCTAACACATATCATATATGAAATATTACAACTTCGCAATGCGCTAAAACTTCAATAGATGTTCCACAGCAGTCTACCATTGATTTTTGGAATTCGCATCATTTCGAACCACCACCTAGTTTGAAGTGTTAATTTTTCATTCATACACTGTAAGTCTAAAGAAACTTCATGCGTTTGGCCTTCACTTGGCCTTAGGTTCACTGCGGGATAATTCTCTCCAGTTCACAACAAGAATTCAAAAACAGTTGTGCACCTAAACTTGAAATATATAGAGAGCGATTAGACGAAGTGCAGACAAAGTTTGCTTACTTTTTCTTTCAATCATATAAATTTAGTGCAAATCTTTTATTCACAAAGTAAAAAGAAAATGTCAATCGTATTTTTTACTTTATTTTTTCTTATATCAACTTATAGCTTCACGACACGTTTTAGCTTGTCAATCCTGAATAAAGGTGACACAAATGGACTCTGGTTAGATATGATCTAAGATTACTTTAATTTAGCCTTTAGAGCATAAAGACTTAAGCGACTGAGCGAGCAGGCTTTAGTCTCAATGATACTCAAAACACGGTAATTTTTGGTCTGCAAGCATGTACGAAGCTTGAGAAGCTTAAAAATCTCACTTGGTTATTATATTGAAAAACTTACTCTATGATGGCTTCACTCTCTTTGCCCGAGGCCATAAAGTGTTTTGACTGCTTTCTAAAAAGTAGTATATTTTATTAGGCAGAACAATAAAAGCTTATGTAAAGGGGCAGTTACGGAGAAAGAATACAACTCTGCCTTATACTTAACCGTTAACGCATATAGTTTATTTTCTTGGACAGTATTAATTAGGTTATTTCTGTTAAGAAATCAAATTTTCTTTATGCTTTAAAAGGTTAACTGAAAAACAGAAGTATTTTTTTTTTCGTTCGATTGCTCTATGGGTGTGCCGCAGTAGCTAGACAGTATGATGATGGCGTTTATAGAACATTATGAATTTATTTAAGACGGGGCAACAATTCCAAATTCATCTACCATAATCTAAATACCTGTCACCATGTTGGACCTTGTACCAGGTGCCGCATGACAGCCCATAAGACTGACCCAATTAACCAAGTCTTTAGCTCTCGTCTGAACCATACCATAAGTATGGCTGTCGTCCCAACAGCACTTACCTACCTCCATTAACACGGCCATAAGAACTTTTAATTGCACCCTCCATTCTCATTTGAAC
>LQNS02007216.1:16277283-16312215 GCA_001587735.2 Parhyale hawaiensis
ATTAACCAAGTCTTTAGCTCTCGTCTGAACCATACCATAAGTATGGCTGTCGTCCCAACAGCACTTACCTACCTCCATTAACACGGCCATAAGAACTTTTAATTGCACCCTCCATTCTCATTTGAACGGCAAAACGTGTCCGACTGGATTAGGTAAAAAACTGCGATATTTTTTCTCAAGTGTTCTTTACAGATAGTAGAGGCTATTTAATGTGGGGCAATATTGAACGCTAGAAAATATGTATCATAAGATATTATAATCGCCTTATCGAAATTGGGTGATAATGTTTGGCATAAGCTATTCATATGAACTGAGCAAGAAGGTCCTCGTTTTTTTTAGCAATACAAAGATACTTTTAGTCGGTATAGAGGCACCGATGCAGTTCGATTTGGTCTGCACTGGATATTATGTCAGCGGACTTGGCTACGTATGCTCCTTACAGGCGCTGAAAAGAAGTAAGATATGGTACTTGTAACTACACCCATTCACGTATTACATAAACATATCTTTCTCGTAGGGATAACACTGTTGATACAATCCCGAAAAATAGACAGCAACTGTTAATGTAAACAAGATACTGTACGTAATGGGAGAACGAACGTCTATCTCGAGATTTCTCGTGGCTTATTACGTTAATTTCGGACTACCGTGCAGTCGGATGTATTGTTTTATCATACATCTGGTACTGCTCTACCAAATTTTGTGAAGCTGAGTTCGTTCGTTTATTCTCTGTCTCTGTGTTTGATTCTATGCTTATTAGCAAAATAACTAGGAAAGTTATGTACAGATCTATATGAAATTTGCAGGAATTGCTATCCATGTCAAAAGATATAAATTAAATTTTCGCGATGAGCGGTTGGTCTTTTTGTGTGTCTGATTAATGCAGGTTAGAATGTTTGTTAGCAACATAACTCAAAAACTTATGAACGGATCTTCAAGAAAATTATAGAATTTGTTGTTTCTGCCAAAAGGCACAGATTATCAGAGTTTGGTGTTGATACAAAGATACAATCATAGTTTCAGAATCACTTTGAAAGTTTTGTTACCTTGCATTGCGTGGCGGAGGTATGCGTTCTCAAAGTGCTCTAGTTTTGAATAATGCAATGAGCTATATTGTCTTAGTTTAGCTAACCCCTTTACGGCGACATACATATTAAATATGATTCTTGTTATTCATAAGCTTCAATTCATTTGGCAACCTATATTCAGGATGCCAGACACACCTGAGCGCATTGAACTGTCTAGGCCTCACCGCGAAATTAAGGTTTTTGTTAGCAACAGTACTACTTAAAAAACCCATACTGGCCTTCCGAGTCCAAACGCTCTAATCCTTTCATGCTCAATAGCTGTTGCTCATTTAAGGGCGTTACAAATGTATACACTGCTCCTGCAAAACTTTGTATTTAATTGAGAGACAGGAAAAGGTGAATTGTTTTACTATGGAGCTCACCATTACTTTTAATGCAATAAACACAGAGTTAGTGGCAGCGCGGTAACCGTATGCTGCCTATTAAATGAGATCCTGAATAATGTTTTTCCTATGAGACGCCAAATTTCGATTACGGTCACTAGAGGGTTAAGATACCACGATGCTACCGGTGGTATATACATGTGGCGATTGAGATACTAACTCTTTACCGCCCCACATGGATCGTTCGGTCTTATTTCAAGTGTTATTTTTACGAAGCCAAAATATAATGTATACTCTACATTTAATGTGAGCGGACAGGGAATAACCTTATAGCATCTACCTAAAATGTAATTCTTAGCAGGACTACGACTACTTGTAGCAGTGCGCAGTTGACCCGCACTCTTTCGCTTTGGAGAGTGTTAGATGCCGAACTCGTTAGTTCAGGCGGTGCTTCGTACCTGAATAATGGAATTTATTGCCGGAATCGGCTTTCGGTCGTGTTAGTCGGCAGGCGTTTAAGTCAGCTGTCAATGGCTTTTTATTGGTTTTCCTTTAGCAGCGTTTCGGGATTCCTGGTATTGTAAAATGCTTCATTTGTGTTGGACTACCTGTCCGAGGTGGATCGGGCGTGAAGTTTTAATAATAATAATTGTATCATTCATAAACGTGTACAGTAGGCACTAAATGGCTGCCCAACAGCCTTCTGCCATCCCCTAACAGCTAGAACCTTCATTCACTTTATGAAGCTGTAATAATTCTGTGATAATTGAAGATCCTTAATGAATACTCTCAGTTTCAGCAATACGAACGCATGATTGTCTGGATACTGTAAACTCAAACTTGCTGCTTCATCGGAGCTGCTGCCTCATCTGCAGGTAGCGGAAGGTCACATTACAGAGCGAACGGAACTCGCCGAGCAAAGCACAAAATCGGTAGAAAAGTTTCGCTTCTCTCACCATAACGTGCTACACAGTTCTGTTACAGAAGAAGTGCCTCCAAACATCGTTGACTCTTGTAACAGTTCTTCTGTCGTCTACAAAAGCGACCTATTTGCATTGTGGTTCTTGTACCAAGAATCGCTTGGATTTCTTGGTTAAAATTTGCCACTTATTAACATAGGCAAACATAGGTGTAGAAAAAAACCTACGGCTGAGAGTTTACTTTTACGTGTGTCCAGTCTGAGTATGGGGGAGTCGCGCCCCCAGGGAACTACATGAATTTCATTATAGCCTTAACTAGCGCTCCCTTCGCATCTTTTAATTTTTCGTACTGTTAAATGCAATCTTTGTCCTAGCTCTTCGTTTGCTTCTGGCGTGTTGTGCCCATGCGCGGTGTTCTTTTCCACTTTCTTAGACTATGAAGTTATGGAACATAGTTGTAAGGGCTATACATATATATACAAAGAAGAACACTGAAACTACTAAATCTAATTTAATTCAACGCCTAAAGCATATTTTCATGTAGCATGCAATTTAGGCTTATACGAAAACATTACTTACCACTTCCCAATTTTTTCTCGTTATCTGTTGGCATTACGTGTCAAATTAGATCACAGTTGCTACTTAATTACTTAAATTCCTCTTGAAGATTATATGTTTTTGCTGCAGTTTGTCTGGCCCTTTGTTAGTTTGTCTGCCTGTCAGCGAGATAACTCAAAAAGTTGTGATCTTTTCTTTCATTATGCAGTTATCCAGATATTTGTTTGTTTGTTTGTTTTTTGTTTGCTGGAATCTAATTCAAAAAGTTATGGGCGAATCTACTAGTAATTTAGAGGAACAGCTAGAAAAGTAACAAGGAACAGTTCATTGAATTGTGCTTGGTGGAGGCATGCGTTCTCAAACTGCTGCTCTAGTTAAAGACAAAAAAGCATTGTTTTTAGATGCCAGTGGATCGTGATTTGTGTGTTGTGTGGGAGATGGTAAACCGTTTGCGTGTCTCAGGTAACAGTCGGCTACTTCTAGTAAAGTGAAAAATCGTACGATATGAAGGCATGATAGGCGGAATAATTTGATGGCTGTTGCTAATACATTACAACGTAAGGAAGTGACGATGAGACCCATTGCCTGGAATAGTTTGGGGAATTTCTTAAATTTATCTGTTTGAAAATGAATTGCGTCTGTTGGTCTTCTCGGGCAACAATCAGATGGTTCGACCATCATATGGGTAAGTAGGCAAAGGGTATCCCAGCCTGCCATTTTCGAAGGAGCAAAAAAGTTTTGTATAGACCTCACCCTCTCTCCGTTTTGCCCTTTAAACAATTAAAAATATCTGTACAGATCCGGGTCATGTCTGTCTCAGAGGCAGAGTTATGCATAACATTATAATTTTGCAACAAGGTTGGTTGTTCCTTTTGGACACTTTTATGACAAGGAAGAGATAAGACGTGACTAGATTGTCTACACCAGTTTCGACATTTGAAACCTGATACACGCTGCCTTCTTCTCCGTCGCATTTCCCAGACGTTTTTTGCAATGGAAATAGGCGTCTGTTGGACGATATTCGCTGATGGTATCGCACTGGGGTGCGGGATATCACAGCCTCGCATTGCAAGATTATCTCTTCTATCGCTTCCTTGGTTCCCTATACGGCGAGCTCTTCTGGTGGTCATTGGCGGGCGCGCTCGTTGGCCTAAACTGGAGGGAGGTCGGCTCCAGCGGACCACTTAGGACTATAGGCACATGGAATCAGCTTAAAGCCGCAGCCCTTATAGACAGAGCTATGACTAAATTATATGTATTGATGAGATGGAGTGCGGATCCGTGTCGGGAAGGCCAACTCAAGGAGTTTATATCAAAAACAATTGTGATAGATCGTAAGCTGTGGGTACTGAAGAGGGAGGTCCGTTTCTTTTGTTACTACGTCAGTATAATAGTGCTCGATCTTGCCTCTGCTCACTGCAGACTATTGAGTGGCTGTAGTACGTTATTATTATTTCTGCTCTTTGCACAACAGTAAATAAATACTAACTGTAAGACACTTTCTTTGTAGTACGAATATGTTATTTCACAGCACCCAGGGTTTTTCCTAAAAGAAATGCATTTTCAAGCAGTGCTATTTACATGACGAGCGGAAGTTTTCGTCAGTTCGTACGAAGCTTCATAAATGACGCAATCATAACCCAATCTTCATCCGTGAAAAGGACTATAGTGATGCTAGTTAGGTCTCTAATAGTGACCCACGTGCTCTTCTCCTCCTCTGCCTTCAGGAAAATAGATACCAGCAGTCCTTATGGACGGAAGCTGTCGTTTGTATTGATGATGTTAAGTGCAGATCCGTGGGAGATGCGCCGATTCAGGAGCACCATATAAAAAACTTATACCAACAAGATTTGTCGCTGGAACCCTCTGCTTGCTACATAGCACAACCTCACACGACAACACTCTGACAGACAGTGAGCCCCGACAGACATTCATAGGCCCCAAGTGGCCGACACACACGGCACTGTCGCTGCTCTAGCCAGTGTTTACAGTGACGAAGCACCAGCTTAGACCAAAAAAAATCTGTTTTTGAAAGCAAAAACGTGCTCTGAGCAGCAAAGGCTCAGTAGCCGTGCTCTATGAGCACGCTACGGCAGGCGTTATTGTGAACTATTGTTCTAGTTTATTATTTACTAATTTGTATAATTATATCACACAGCATAAAATTCGTCACATATCGGCATGAATTAATCATTTTTGAAATAGTGCAATCAAATGGGGCACTTGTCCTTCTATAGGGCCAAGAAGAACGTACTTTATAGTTTCTTTTGATAGAAGTGTGCATGCTTGTCGTAGGTAAACACCAATCTCCTTAAAAAAGTAAATCCAAATAATATCAATGTACCCACCTCAATTTTTATCTGGTTAATCAGAAAACAATGCCCGATTTTATGACGAATCAGTCATCAGTAAAAAAACAAAGCACCAATGTGACTGTTACCAATCTTGGCATAGCTATTAATATTGGTCTCTGTAAAGGACAATAAACAGGTTCAAAATTAAAACTAATTAAAATTAAACGTTTCGGGACCTGTTCCCATCATCAGTGTATCTGAAACATCGCCGTCATTTTCTTTCGGACGCCTGCGTAGTGAAGAGTGCAATAGTCCAGTACAAATGTCATATTTTAAACTGTTACGTCTTTGTCATTACCTTTTCGAGTCCTCGAACATTTTAAAGGAAAAACCACCTCCTAATGACCAGAATAGTTCCCATCCCCTGTTTATTGCAAGAAGCTAGATTTTTACTTTCATTTTAATTGAGGGTTTTTTGTGAATTTGTTCATATCTAGTAGGAATAAAGGTGTATTTGTCTTTGTTTCAGATATACTGATGGTTGGATCAGGTCCCGAAACGTCTAATTTTAATTAGTTTCAATCATGAGTCTGTTTATTTTCCCTACCTGAAACCAACATTAATAGCTATGCTAAGATTGGAAACAGTCACATTGGTGCTTCGTTGTTTATTGAAGACTAGGCTTCCAGCCACTCGCTCTCTTGAGGAAATCTGTCATTCTCTGAAAATAACTCGATAAATATTTTATCTGGTCACAACCTGCTCCCTGAACTTTTATCGTTGCCATTGATTCTACATAATTAACAGAATCACCTTTGACTCCTGAATAAATTCATTAGATTCAGGGCGCGAGATCTCTAAAGCTAGCCGATCGGTATTCTACGGAAAAGTTTTACTGCATAAAAAAAATCCCAGATCCTTGAAATAATGGTAGCTTGTGGGTGAGAGATTGGGAGAATATGGAAGACGCGGAGTAAAGTTCCGGGTCCAAGCTAGGTCACTGCATTTCTGGAATGTCAACCTGGCGACGTATGGCGGTGCAACGTTTGTGATGGGGTAAAAGAGAACGACGTGGCTCTATTGTCGGACAATGTCTTTCGTTGAGTTCCTGGCACTAAATCCAAGCAACCTGATATCTAATCTAATACTAAGAATGACCGTCCTGTGCCTATATATTTACATTTTTATTTGTTAATTTATTTGTTTATTTTTAGGTTTCGTGTCACGCTTCGTAACGAAATAGAGAGGAAAAAATTCTTTCTTTTCCAACGTTGAAGTTCACTCAATGCAGATACATATATACAGCTTCTCTAAGCACTCCGTTGCATCGTCGTTCCCACTCTCTTCTGAGATTTCCTCCATCTAATACCTATTTATTGTTTTTTCGGATCCTCTCTTAACGAAATAGGCGAAAAATATGCCAGGATCCAGATGTCGAAATCAACGATTACGAGGTTGCAGAAGGCTAAAGTGAAATTCTTATCCCTTTATTATCTGAATGCATTTCTTGACCCGTTGGAAATTTTGGCGATCCTGTTCCATTCTGATTGGATTCAGAAGGCAATAAACCATATTGCAGAAAAAGGCTAAATTTGGAATACGTTACTAATCGCTATTAACTTTGAATGCAGCTTTTGTTCATGCTCTTCCAGCTTCTCTTGCCGTTCCCGTGGAGTCTGATATCCATAACTTTTTCTCTTCATCGAAATTATATTTACCGCCGCCAAGGAGGTTATGTTTTCGTCGGGTTTGCCTGTCCCCAAGATAACTCAAAAAGTGTCTGACGGATTTTGACGAAATTTACAGGGATTGTTAGGTATGTTAAGAGGAACAGATGATTAACTTTTGGTGAAGATCCATCCATCCGTTTGTTTGTTTGTTTGTTTGTTTGTTTGTCAGCCTCATTTTTCTCAATGCCATAACTCAAAAAGTTATGGATGGATTTTTATTAAATTTGTATGAGTTATTAGGTATATTACAAAAATTAAATGACCAAGTTTTTGTGATGATCTGTTACTTTGTTCGTATGTTTATTGCTGTGTTTGATTTTTTGTTTTCTGGCGCAATAACTCAAAAATTTTTGAGTGAATCTTTATGAAATTTAAAGGACTTGTTAGTAATGTTGAAGGGCAAAAAGGGTAAATTTTGGTGGAGATTGGTTGATTCGTTTTTATGTTTGAGTTGAGTTGGTCACAATGTTTGTTACGCAATAACTCAAAAAAGTTTGTGTGGATCTTTATGAAATTAACAGGAGTTGTTTATTATGTGAAAAGGCATAAATGGTTAAATTTTGGAGGAGATCGGTTGATTCGTTTCTATGTTTGAGTTGTGTTTGTCATAATGTTTGCTACGCAATAATTTAAAAAGTTTTGAATGGATCTTTATGAAATTTGCACCAGTTGTTATTAATGTTAAAAAAAATGACTAAATTTTGGTGCAGATCGTTTGGTTCGTTTGTATGTTTAACTTATGTTTGTCATAATGTTTGTTAGCAGCATAACTCAAGCAGTCATGAAAGGATCCTCAAAAACTTGCAGAAACTCTTCTTACAATTAAAAGGCACAAAATATTAGATTTTGGACTCGTTGCAAAAGAAATCATAGTTTCAGAGCCAATTTGACTTTTTCGTTACCGTAGCCTTACTTGGCGGAAGCATGCACTCTCAGAGTGCTCTAGTTTCTTTTGATTTACGATGTACACATTTTGTAGCAAATCAGCGAAGCGTAGAGGAAACGATTTTTTCCTGTATAGTAGACGTAGTAATTCTTTATTCCAACTTTTCGGGAGCAAAAATTTTCTTCTGCTGAAACTACTTCACTATGTATTCTGGATACGCAGCGGAAATGAAATTCGGTGATATTTTAGCGCTTACGAATACAGTTAATATTTTATATCAGGTTATTAATGACTGAGTACAGACATCAGATTTTATTGGCCAAGCTTTCAACACAGGTCAAGTTTGTGCCTTTAAATGTCATCTAAGGGAGAGAATGAGTGTCCTGAAGACGAATTGAAGTGTATTGCTCAGAAAGTACGCATCTCTTACGATAATGATTTGAGTTGGTCGTCGTAGCGCTTTCCTCTGTATGTATTTTAGTAAGGAAAATACAATCAATGAAGAAGTGTCATCAGTCATCAAAAATTTCTTGTGATGAAGAAGAAGCGAGTCTAAGAAGAGAGAAGATTTTGCACCGGCCTATATTAAGCAAATATATCGATTGCTGCATGAATTTTTTCACACACGGGTCCACTATAGTGTTTTAATAAGCCTTGGGAGGATGGTGATGCATGACACTAATGACAGAGTTGAAATAATGGAAGGCAAGAAAATGCATTCATTTTTCTGTTTCCACTCCGAAATCATATGAGAAAGCATATACTTCACATTCGCTTCCTGAGAGAAGCTTGTCTTCCATTTCAGACACCTACTGGTGTATCTTGAATTAGACTGCCTATTCCTAGTGACCTCTTTGTACTTACTGGTACCCATAATGGTTTCTCCAACAAGTGTGTGACACTTCTTTTTTTTTTTGCATCTTCAGAAGCAAAATCAGTTACACTCTCAATTAAATCTATATAAGCTGAAACATTAGCTCCGTACAACTTGTTTTCTACCAATCATTCATCTGTTATATAGTTAATTTGCGCATAAAGTTGTAGATGTCTATTTTGGAAACAAAGAAAATGAAGGCATCATACAATTTGCGTCTGGTACTTTGCGTAGTTCATTTTCATAGTACCGAATACGAATAAATTTTGTATCCAATTTTGCAGCAGCAAGGATACTATCTAATCTTACTAGTGAGCCCAGATCTCCGTGCTTAACGCTCCATTATCTTCACAATAGATAACCTTCACCAGGTCTAGCTTGCATTTTAAGAAAACTATTCGATTAATTAAACAATCCCTTCCTTTTCCAACGTAATAGAGTATTCTTTACCTTTCCTCTCACTAATAGCATTATATTTGTACTGACTCGACGAATTTTCTGCTTGTTGTTATCCTCTAATGAGGGACGCTTTCCTCTGTTGATATCCTCATTAAACGCGCATTTTGTTAATGAAGGCAATGTTTAAAATTCGACCGAACAGTCCTCTGAGGCCGCATTGGGCTATATTAAATGCATATGACTATTATTCGCCCTCTATATGTATCTCAGAGAATCATTTAACAGCGTTTTGTAAATAAGCCTTAGACGTTGGCTTTTCCTCAAGAAGCTCCCCGTCATCATAGCATACCCCTTTGTTTCTACTTAATGAATTTTGCTGAATAAGTCAATAGCAGTGCGTTTATTAGCTTTAGATTAAATGCGCATTGGCTGTGAACAAATTTAACAACTAACCACGTCCACTGCATGAGGCTAATGGTGGACCATCCAGTGTTCAGAACCACATAGATCACTTAATTACTACAGGCACTGGCGTGTAGCCATTTGCTGCCGCTTAAATAGCTCTTCCAGCCCGTAACTTTACCTCCAACCTCTAATGTATCGCCATGAATATGGATTAACAAACAGGCTTTTAAAACGCGCTTCAAGGCAATGCCGAGGTGAGCTGCCTTATGAGCAAAAACTTATTTGAAATAATTTGATATTAAAAAACTCTTGATTCTCACAACGGATTCTAACGAATTGTAAGTATAATCCATAAATGCATTGAAATTCAATAAATCAACTTTATTAGGTTCACACAGGGGTGGTGCAATTGTTATATTAACATAGCTTATCACTAGACTTAAATTAAATACAGAGAGCGCTTGATAGCCTTGTCAAAATGAGTGCTAGAATTAACGGTTTCTTATTTTACTAATTTTATAATGAAAAAAAATGTGTAATTATCAAATAATGAGTTCTTATTTCTGTAATAAGAAAAAATTGCATTTATCAATAAGTAAAAACACATGATTAGTGTGCGCTTTTGGACTTTTTACTACTTGTGACATAAACGTCACCACTTCCTAATTTACATTTAGAGATTTTCACTCAAGCTGGGCCTAGAAAATTAATTTCTTTGCTTCTTCAATTAAACACATGTTCTAATAACAATGCTTGACCAGCCTGTGTCAGAGGGTCTCGTTCCCATACGAACCCCTGATATAGGTTACCAAAGCTGCAATTGACTTCAGTCATCCTAATACTGTATAATAAAACGCTTCGTGTATTTGTTTTATTTATTTATATTTATTTCGTGTCTGCATCATAATGAAATAGATAGGCAACAAATAGGCCAGGTTGCAGATTCTCTGATAAAGTTGCTTTTTCACAGAGATCGATGACCAGGTTTCAGAAGATGGCGAAAGTGGAATCCTTATCCCTTAATCGGAATGCACTTCTTGCTTGGAAAGTTTCTTGAATTCGAAACAATATATTTACAGCTTCTCTTAGCGCTGCCAATGAGTCTTACTTTATAACTTTCCCCAAACATCAAAGCATATATGTTTGCTCTCAGGTCACGACGTAGATCCGGCGAAGCGATAATTTTTCACGGGGCAGCAGATACAATTAATTCTTTCAGCTTGCTGTCGTCCTGTGACGGAGAATTTTCGCTTCGAAAGAAGAAGAAACTTAGATGTACTGAAACCATATCCTTCGGTTTCTATAATACGCGGCCGGGAATTAATTTCATTCAGCAATGCTTTGCTGCTTGCTAACGCAAAAGGTTTTTTTTTTTACTCTTCTTTTAGGGTGGTGGACGAGTGTGCAGCTATGGATGAATTAACATAGAACAAACAAACAAATATCATTTATTATCTCGTATACAGGGTACAATGGATACACAAACCGAGGTTTTCTTGTTGCCTTAATTCTAGAATTTTGAAGATCCAGTAGTGTGAAGAGCAGGAGAAGCAGTCCGTGCTGAGAGTCACAGTCATTTTAGGATCTCTCATCGTGCATCGCCTGGCCTCTCGGTGCTGGAGTGCTCCACGCAGTGTAAATCCGTAGCGTGCCGTCCGGGGAATCGAACCCGGGCCTCCGTTGATGTGATGCGGAACCGTTGTCACTTCACCACCGAGAGGGTAAGCACTTACCTCCTATGACAATTTCAGTTATCCTTTGCTGCGTATTCTTCAGATGCATAGATTAATACCGTACGTATGTTAAATGAAGATGAACCTTCTAAAATTCCTCGCTGTCAATTTTGACAGCGCGGGTACTCTGGTGATACAGAATTCATTTCTCTGATTCTTTTCACTATACTGATAAACATGATCTTTCTCTATTTCTCTTGTATTTCTTTCTCTTTTTGTGCTTTTCATGGATGGTTTTCCTTGTTTCGCTTAACGTGCTATACACATGTTCCTATCGAGTAACATCGGTTGACACACTTATTCTCGGAGTAAGTATAGGGGGAGACGAGATAACCGAAATAATGCATGGCAGCCTGCGGGCCACTTCATGGTACGAGCTGGCTGGCATACTGGCTTCTTTGCACGCTGGCTTGCTGGCTGGCTGGAATGGATGGCGTAGATGCAAGCTGAGATTTCTTTTAGTTGTGAAGCAGTAGACTCGTGCTCTTCTTCATTTGCATTAGCAATAAATAGCGTCCACGCAAGAAATATGTCAAATTTCCAGTTTCCGGTGCACTGGAGGTAAATGGCCTTCGGTAGCCAGGTTCCAACACACCATAAATATTCATCCCTCTCTGATCCCTGAATGGTAATTGTTTGTAAGCAGGTGCCGCCAACCCACCCACGCGTGTCCTAATGGCTGCTGATCGGGTGCAGGCCAAGCCAATGAGTCTTTTATATCAAAAGAGACTTTGAGAAAGGAGCTCATTAGGACGCCGTTGCAGAAGGCTGCCATGAGAAAGCCAATGCGAACCCATTTTTGGTCATACTGCCGAAAACTTATGTCGTCTTCCCTATACTTAAGTACTCCAAGCGCTCTTGGTGTAATCAGATAAAAAAGTCGGTAAATGTTTACGAGAGGGGTTTGGGTGATTTTCTAATTTTTTTTTACATTAAATCATTATTCTTACACCAATTATCAATGATATACACATGTTAGGCCTGCGCATATTGTTTTCTTTGAGTTATAACACTTTAAACTTTATATTTTCTCCTATATATAGGTGAAGGCGACAGGTTGACAGCCACCACCACCACCACCGACCACCACCCTTAAGAGGAAGCTTGCCAACAGTAAAGCCATCGTTTAGGCCGAGAACCAAGGTTAGGTAAGGCAATGTAGGCTCTTTTAGGGACCTATATTTGCTAGCAGAACCTGCCTTGCTTCCCTAACCTAGGTTCTCGGCCTAACCGATGGCTTCATTGTTTGGGTTGCACCTCTATCGCACAGGCTTACGTAACTAAGCGCATTCGTTTCCTAACAAGCTTACCTTATAGAAGTGATCTTTGATTTCAATAAAATTTTAGTTTCGTTGTTGATTGTAGAAAATAATGGAGGCGCTTGAACTTGTTTTGGTACTGTGTAATGAACATATGTGTAGCGAGATAGCCGTCGACATGGTCTGTACAGCGTCCGAAGCGAGGCACGGACGATCGTCCGTCGCGTGACGGCCAACATTTCTCCACCGTTTCACGCTGTCATCCCTCACTTTGATATAGGAGAAAATAAAAAGCTTAAAGCAATATAACTAGAAAAAAACGTTATGCGCTGACTTAAAATGTGTCTAACATTGATGATTGGTGAACGAAAAATTATTTAATGTACAGAAAAATTGAAAAATCACCCGAGCCTCTCTCGTAAACCTATACCAAAAAGTCTTCTAGTCAGGTCTCCTTCACTGTATATTACTTTTTTTTTCTCCCACTCTCATTTCATCTTCGTCTAACTAAGATTGGTTGTTGGCGTACTTCCGGGTAGATACCTGGACAAATTTATGTTTTTGTGACCTATCTACACCAGCGAAAACTCAATTTCTCTGCAGTATTTTACAATACATTTTAATATCAGACGTAATCTATTTGTTCGATAGTTGGAAGGTTCTTGAAAAACTGTGAGCTTCCAGAAGTGAAATTCATAGCCCTCATTTTCACTGTTTTGAAGGAAGATCAGATTCCGGCTACAGTGCCGTCCATAATTAAGGAACAGGATATTAAAATCCATTATCTACTAGAGTTTTGACTGAAATTCTCTGATGTTTTGACTGCAGGATTATAGATATAAGCTACTGAACTATGCCTCAAGTTATCACATTACAAGGAATAATACGAACTAATTTATTCTAAATTTACTAGTTTCTAAGCGACCAAAATTAGGAAATAACAAATTTTGAAGAAATTAATCTAACACAAATCAAATAACAAACATCCTGTTTAACATTTTGTGCGGAAACCCCTGCGTATCGATAACCACTGCGCTGCCATATATACACTATCGGGCAAAATAAGAGAACGATTTTCATTATTTGAAAATAAAGTTTAACCATGCAAGGTAGGTTAATGAATCTTTTGATGGGACCTTAAGGAATTTATTTAACATATTTCTACAAAATATCATTACAAACATAACTATATTTAATACATTAGAGCAATCTAACAAACAACAACAAAATAAGAGAACGATCGTCTCTAAAACATTCTCACATTTACCCCGATCATCTGACAACATTCAATTTCGTGTACATGACTTCTAGAACTGCCACTCTTACGATTACACCATTCTAGAAACATGGCACCTCACGTGAAAGTTACTCCTGAGCTGCGGGAAGAAATTGTTTAGCTCAGGTCCTCAGGANAGGTCCTCAGGAATGACTCTTTCGGCCATATCAAGAGAGGTAAACCGATCCAAGAGCGTTGTTTCTCGTGCTTTGAAGCTCTATGATGAAAAGAAACAGCTGGAATCACCGGTATCTGTAGCCTGCCCTCGAAAAACCACCGTACGAGTTGATAGGATTATGAAACGCTATGCCCAGGAGGATCCGTTCGAAACTGCAGCGGGAATTTCCAGAAAGCTGAAGGCAATAACAACATAGAAGTGTCTCGCTATACAGTTTCTAGTCGCCTCAATGCATGTGGGTTAAAGGCACGCAGTCCTGCCACTAAACCACTTATCAGTAAGAAGTATAAGAAAGCAAGACTTGAATATGCGGATAAGCACATCGTTTGGAGAGATGAAGATTGGGAAAGAGTGCATTTCAGCAACGAAAGTACATTTAATTTAGTTGGATCTGATGGCAGACGGTATGTTAGACGAGCAACAGGTGACAGGCTGAACCCGAAATGTGTCAAAACATCTGCAAAGCATGGGGGAGGTAGCGTAATGGTGTGGGGCATGTTTTCATCTGAAGGAGTTGGACTGTTGGTGGCCATGAAAGAAACTGTCAATGCTAAAGTGCATCTCAATCTTGTACAGCAATATGTTATCCCATCTCTACGATCATCACCAAACCAGCCAGCAATTTTTATACAGGACAATGCCCCGTGCCATACTGTAAAGAAAGTGAAGGAATATTTTGCGGATGAGAATATCGAAGTCATGAAGTGGCCTGCCCAAAGCCCGGACCTTAATCCTATTGAAAGTTTATGGAAAATAATTATAGGTGACAATGTAAGAGAACGACAACCATCAACAGTAAAGGATCTGTGGAGTAAAACTGAAAAGGAATGGAAAAAAAATAACTCCAGAGTTTGTAAGAAACTTGTGATGTCGTGTAATCGTCGCTGTGGTAATGTTTTTGAAAGTAAAGGTTTTAATACTCCACACTAATTGTTCTAAACCTAAAATTGACCATTGTTCCATGTTATTTGTTTGTAAAATTGTATTTAGAAACGATCGTTCTCTTATTTTGCACTGGTAAATTTTTGTTATTGTTTGTTAGATTGCTCTAATGCATTAAATGTAGTTATGTTTGTCCTGATATTTTGTAGAAATGTGTTAAATACATTCCTTAGGGCCCCATCAAAAGATTCATTAACGTACTCTACATGGTTAAACTTTTTTTCAAATAATGAAAATCGTTCTCTTATTTTGCCCGCTAGTGTATATTTATATTGATTAGGAGTAGTTAAAGAAATTTTGATACCCACGACGCGCGTTTCGCTGTTCAACAGCTCATCAGGTGAGAGACTCAAAGTTTGTAATTAGACGCTTGAATTCTTTTTTTTTTTTGCAAGATTTGGAGAGGTTACCATAGGAAGGTGTAACTATGATGCCGGATGTTCCAAAAGTATAAATGAAATCTTCCATCAACCAAACGTTTCGTCAATTTTCATGGATTACTACACGTTGTGTAGACTCACAGATGTACCGAGGACGACAGTTTACCACCTGACGAAGGTAAAAGACTGGCACATCAGCATGGTAGTCTTCGTAATAAATACAAATCCCACAATTGGCGAAAACACATCACCCAATAGCTTAACTTTTGGTGTCGTAAGATGCTGTGGTTTCAGTGATTATCTGCCAAGATTACTTTGCTTGACGAATTTGTTTTTCTTACTAAAAAGAACGTTCCTTGCATTACGTGGAGATTGTTTTAATTTACACACATATTACTGAAGCTCTTGTATGTTACTGTACAGTGAAAGTGTGAAATCACATAACTCCGTCCTGTGACTCACTTGGGAAAAGGACCGATTTCGAATGGCTAGTCAAGAACGATCGTAGCACAATTTTAGGCCGCCCCAGCACCCAAAACCGTAAACCAGCGTCTGAGGCGGCCATAAATTATGTAAGGAGATGAAGTGGACGGTTTAGAATGTGCAGAAGTGTTGCCAGTAAAGCACAACTTGTTAGCGACAGTCAACCTTTTTCTTTTGTTTCCCGCTCTCTGCAGAGTTAGTTAATTAGTCACTAAAGACGGTTAGGGTCATACCTACTTGTAAATAATTATGCTGTGCATTTTCGTTAAGTCTTCAATTTTCAAAAGTTCCAAGCTATCTCGTTTTTTTCATTTTACAGGTCAGTGATCTCTTACTGCACAACTACTCCGAAGCACAGCACTCGTTTTGTTCGTAAGTACCTACTGTACTTCTTTCCATCCCTCGCTTTTACTTACTGCAAGATTGTACGGCATATGCGCGCTGTTGTTTGCCCCAATCTGGAAAATGAACAGCTTATACGCACCGATGGTTGCTATCGTACTCTTTTCGCTTCAATATCGGACATGAAAGCAGTGTTCTGCTTCGGAATGTAACAAATGTCTCCAGTTCTAACTAATGCCGGCTGTGGAGGGGGTCTGTGTAGATTTCTCTTTTGCAGCACTACCATGTATTTTTCTATTCCATATGATGAGGGCATTATAAAAAGTTGGCAGGACTTTCGCACCTGGTACATTTTTGAGGAAGGGGGGCATGGGGGAGCTCAAAATGATCAATTGTGAATCGATTGTTCTAAAACTTGCTCAAATATGTAGTTTTTCAAAAGAAACACATTTTGCTCCTGCAACTTTTTTGATTTAGGCTTTAGATTTTGAGATAACGGGATTTCTATATAACTATATATTCTGGAAATTTCAAATGAATAGAACTCAATGAGTTTTCGTGCTAGAAAAAAACAATAACAGTTTTTGGAATCCTTGAAAGATTCCGAACAAAATTAAAAAGCTGGATTTTCTATTTTCTCTTTTGTTTTCTTTTGATATGCGATTATCGATCGCATAGGGGGAAAAACAAAATATTCGGGTTTGAACTCTGATAAAAAAGTGATGATGGCAAAAATGGCAAATATAGGTAAAAATATTATATCTATTTCCCATTATCTCAAAAACTAAGGCCTAAATCAAGAAAGTTCTAGGAGCAAAATATATACATTCAAAAATATATATTCTGAGAAAGTTTGAGAACATTCGGTCAGGAATTGATCATTTTAAGCCTTCCGCCCCCCCCCCTACCTCCATACCCCCTCAAAAATGTACTAGGTTCGGAAGTTCTACCCCACTGTTGTCATGTCCTCATTATATGAAATAGGAAACTACATGGTAGAGCTATGAAAGAGAAATGTACTCAGACACCCCTTCCCCCTTCCAGAGCCTGGACTAAACTGCAGTGTTTTAATGCCGCGTAATTCTGCTTAACTTATCAAACGCTTTCAAGAATTATCTCCATCCATCACCTTCGTACGGGTCTCGTTTGTATTCATCTGTCAACACGGGCGTGTGCCAGTACCGAATGACTGCTGACAGGGTATACACCGCAATCACCGCACTGAAATCATACGGTATTCACGTATTCCCAAGTGGTATAGTTCTCGAAGCACTGGATTAGCCACAGTGTTTGTCGTATCATTAAAAATATAACATTTCACATATAAATCCATGTCTTTTTAAGCTCGTTAGTCATTACCCTCTTGTTTTGACTTTCAATTGTCTAACGATACTTCTCATACATAGAACGAATATATGAAGTTCGATATTTATTTGTGTACTTGAAATTATTCGTTGATAGAAATGGAAAGATATATTTGGCCAACAAAATATGTATGAGGTGCTGCACCAGGGCATGATAACAAAAGTTTCCTCTATATTGATTGGATGATATTACTAATTTACTTCGAGATATATCTGATTTATTTATACAAAACCGTGTATAAAACACTGCCCCTCTTAATTTGTTTTATTTTCTGCTGAGTTCAATTTCTTCAGTTTGTGCGTCAAGTATGGGAAGATGACTCAATAGCGGTTCAAGATTTCTTATATTCAAAACGTAACTATATTTCGATTACTAGTTTTACTACTCAAACTATTAAATAGCGTGCACTTACGACAGCGCGGATACCCTGGGAAGACATATACTATTTTAATGCATAATTACTATTCTGTCAATGGCTTTTTCTGTGGAACTACGCTACGACGATCCCGGAATGAGCTGATGCTAAATTATGTCGAATTCTTTAATTCCATCTCTTACTATTTTCCTGAAGTCAACCCCTCGCCTTGGAGAACCAAGGAGCCCCCGGCCACCGACGCTGGGGTTGTCATGTTAAGACGGAATCCAGTTTTTAGGGGCTTGCATTTTAACCTCGGGCTACGGCAGGTCGTTATTAAAAGCCTGCATGAAAATGTGATTTCAAAACAGGTTTCCAACAGTATTGTTCCTTAGCTTCTAAACTNCGGCCACCGACGCTGGGTTGTCATGTTAAGACGGAATCCAGTTTTTAGGGGCTTGCATTTTAACCTCGGGCTACGGCAGGTCGTTATTAAAAGCCTGCATGAAAATGTGATTTCAAAACAGGTTTCCAACAGTATTGTTCCTATAGCTCCTAAACTCTCGTATTGGAAGAATTCGTTTGTTAAAGCTCCGGCAACTAATTGGACGATGTTTTGGTGATGTTTTGATGATGTTTTCTGACCTAAAATGCGCTCTTTTGTATCTTGAGCGGTGCTATAGTGGGCTATTTGCATATAGGAGTAATTGGGAGGTAGTGGAGTATAGAATGATTATTCCGCTACTTGCAAACCCAAATGGTCACTAAAATGTGCCCTCGACAATAAATTTATCCCTACAAGCATCTTTGGGCGAGAGCTTTGTTAATTTCTAATTACCTTTGTATAGAAAAGACGCAATTATAGACACAGATCTGAGGAAAATCGCTGTTTGTCCGAACATTAGCATATCTTAACTATCTTCGTAATGCCCACACTTGGTCGTAACTATTCATGAGATTTCGCTTAAACAAACGGCTAATTTTTTCTTAAGGACATCGCGAAGGCTTCATAAGACATTACAACGCTCATCTTAGCTCAATGAGCGAGCCAGACCTTGACTGCACTACTGTATTTGCAAGAGGAAGCCTTTACTTATAGGACCTTCTATGAACCCAAATTACATGCCAAGCTTGATCCATTCAGACGAATTAGTGGGCATATAGACAATGTGGTTTATGCTCATGGCTTAATATACCCTTGCTTCATATAAACAACAGGAGAATCTCGACATTAAATGTCGCTCAAATAGCAATTGATGAAGAGTAACCAGCAAAGTGTGTCTCTCCGAGTGAAGACCAAATACAATTATTGAGTCATCTCGAAGCGTGAGCTGTAACTATAGGCTACCTTGTGGGATAATTATTTCCTCTTTAAATGTAGGCAGTGCTTCGAAATGTCTCCCTACTGAATTGAGCGACACATCTATGGGTAGACTAGTACTTGCATTTAACAACTAGTTACCACACTTTTGTTTTGTTGAGTTGCGGACCGTTTGATTTATACTTTGTTTTGTCAAATTATATACAGCTTATACGGGTATCATTGCTTTGCGTCTGGTGAAGTTCGTATATCCGTAACATCGCAGTGTGTTATTGTGTAATTGACCCAGTTGACATTCTTGCCGTCTTGTGGTACTATTGACCAGTAGCCGTTGGCAACACATACGGTTTTCTTAAATTACTATACGAGATGCCAAATCAAAAATGTTGGCAATAAATGTGCGGTTATACTTTTTCTTCATTCCTACATGCGATACTGATTCCACTATGAAGGATACATTGCACGTGCTAACTTGATCGAATTTGACCTGTATATTTAATAACCAATTGAGCGAGAGGTGTCAGTTCTTCAGCCATGTAGTTCCTTCCAAGGCAAAAAAGTAAACTTCAGGACGCAGTAGAAATNACTGATTCCACTATGAGGGATACATTCCACGTGCTAACTTGATCGAATTTGACCTGTATATTTAATAACCAATTGAGCGAGAGGTGTCAGTTCTTCAGCCATGTAGTTCCTTCCAAGGCAAAAAAGTAAACTTCAGGACGCAGTAGAAACTGATTCACTACGGTATCCTTGACCCAGATTGGTACAGTAAAGAAGCGAAAATGTGAAGTTTAGTCTGCCACTCCAATTATATCATCTTTATCGATAACATTTTAATCGAAGTAAGCAAGAAGACTAGACCTGATGCGTATCAATAAACCGACAATTTTTTTTTTTTATTGGGGGGGGGACGCAAAAACTGCGCGTGGTTCACAACGTTCATATACAGTATCAATATAAAAAAAGTGAAAGATTCGGAATGAATTGTTCATTGTCAAAGTAAGCATATCATCGTTGCATCAATAGAGATTAAAATATAGAACGATAACCCATTTATTAAGTCCCAGCTGGATGCTGTGCCTATCATATTAAAGGACACATCACCGTAAGGACTTCCACTGCTTTAATATTAACGTGAGGGAAAAATTATCACTCGTCACGTCGATTTACAAGTGTAAACTAGAGTACTCTGAGAGCGCATACGTCCGCCAAGCAAGGCAACGGTAACGAAAAACCCAAATTGGATCTGAAACTATGATATCTTTTGCATCAACACCAAAATCTAATCATTTGTGCCTTTTTACAGTCATGTAACTGTGATTTTCTTGAAGACCCGTTCATAACTATTTGATTTATGCTGCTAACAAACATTCTGACAAACATTAGTCAAACACACNACACCAAAATCTAATCATTTGTGCCTTTTTACAGTCATGTAACTGTGATTTTCTTGAAGACCCGTTCATAACTATTTGATTTATGCTGCTAACAAACATTCTGACAAACATTAGTCAAACACACAAACAGACTAACCGATCCAAATTAAAACTGAATCATTTATATTTGTTAACATTACTAACAAATCCTGTAAATTTCATAAAGATCCGTTCATAACTTTTTAAGTTATTTTGCTAACAATTATAAAGTAAAAAATAGGGACAAACTAATGAAAGAACGAACCAACAGATCATCACAAAAGTTTGGTCATTTTCTCTTCGTAATATACCTAAAAAAATCTTTCAAATTTCATAAAAATCCGTCCATGACTTTTTGACCTATAGTGCTAAGAAATAATAGGCAGACGAACAAACAAACAAACAGATGAACGGATCTTCACCAGAAGTTAATCATCTGTTACTGTATTGCTTTAGTGTATTGAGCTAATAAATAGTTTATTGACATAGAAGCTTCGGGTTTGATTTCCTGATTAATCGCATTAATATGAGTACCATATTGTACAGATTTATTAACTCGCTTACGCTTTTACATAACTTAGTTGAATTATAGATTAGTTAGTATACATTGGTGGGTAAATGCTCATATAGTAGAACTCTATGCTTTATGTAACTAAATGCATCCATCAAAAACTTTGTGTTTTGAAGGACTGCAAATTTATTCAAATACGCGATATTTAATACAAAGAATACCTGATTACCAAAATTTTTTTGGTGGAAACATTCCGTTGCAGTAACTGTCCAGAGGCTGATGTAAGTCAGGTGTGGTGACTAAGAGACACTGAGATTGCTACTGGTAACCAACATGGTTGACACCCTATAGCTCTTTCCTGAAGTTATCATCCACTCTACCGCCCTACATTGCAGCCACAAAGAGACTTGCTTGATAACACCATCGTGGTGGCTCCATCATCAGAACTGCGTCAGCATTTAAATGCATTGGTAAAAGTATATAATGAATACAGGAGAATTAGAACATAAGTTCTCAGATAACAATGGTCCATTAAAAATTTTACGTTCGACACAGGGGTTCTTGGAACTGTTAATTGATACTTCGCTATGCTATTGTATCTGCCCTACCGAAGTGCCGTTCAATGTTTTTTATACTCTACAGCTCCTCATTTTTTATTGTAGTCAGTAACTGCAGTACTTATTAATCCCATTGATAAATTACCTTGTAGGCAACGATATCTGCAGTTTGTCTCTAGATGAACTAAGTTGATTGTTTTTACGCACCATCTCCATTAATACAAAAACCTCCAATTTGCACTGATTAGATATTGTAGAGGCTAACGATATCTGCAGTTAGTCTCAAACTGAATTGAATGTGCCTCTCTACACGCCATCTCCATCAATAAAATTGGTGCCAATTTGCACTTATTTTACTTTCAAAGCATTTTTTGCTTCTCCACGTGTGCTATACCGTGTACGGTAGTTCTTACGTAATGTAGAGAATAGGGTACAGATTAATAGTAATTTAGCCGTAATATTTTATACATTATTGGAAAGCGGAAAGTAAATGAATGGGAGTTATTACTAGAGCCTGGATCTTTTGCAGTTACAGCTCCTAAATATTGCTCTTATTGCACCTAAAAATTGCTCTTATTGCACTCGAATATTGCTCTTATTGCACCAAAAATTTACTTATATTGCACCTAAAATTTGCTTATTTTGCACCAAAATGTTGCTCCTATTGTACCTCAAATTTGCACTTATTGCACCTAAGCAATAGGAATCGAAGAAAAATGAAACAAGGAAAAGGCAAATACAGCAAAAATTGAAAAGACAGAAAAAAGTCGGATAACAAACGGGAATAACATGTCAGTGGATCAACGGACCCCTGTTTCAGTTCCAAATACCAATTATCAGTAGGTATACATACATTGCGCTTGTGCTAATTGACAATTATTCTTTCCAATGGCGAGACTGATCCTTGCAAATATCCCGCTTTACCTCTTCCCATGATGTATCTCTCGAGCGAAAAAGGTTATAAAAATTTAATAATGGAATTTTGCGATTTAATTATATTTTTACCCCAACAAATGTATGGAACAATAATATTGACATGAGAATCTATTGTCGTGGCGCTTGAAGTCTTGTGGCACGTGGCAGTGATAGTAAGTGACATGAGTTCACACGTCCCTCATCGTAACGCGTTCACTCACGAAAATGAACATGAGCTGTGCGTCAGCTTATTTTATTATTTTCATTTTTTTGTCTCTGTTCACACGTAGAAGTGTGCTTCATTCATGTGAATGACGCTGCGTGTTCAGTTATGTTTTTTTTTTCTTTTCGCTTATATTTCGCGTCGGTTGGAAGTCACATTCGTATCCCATCATCTTAAAGACTGAATTTTGATGGGAATAGCCTATGTTAAAATTAGTTGTAGCCTGATAAACCGACAGAAGAGAACTCAGCAAAGAGCACTCAGTTGG
The DNA here is from genome assembly GCA_001587735.2 of Parhyale hawaiensis. NCBI lineage: Eukaryota > Metazoa > Arthropoda > Malacostraca > Amphipoda > Hyalidae > Parhyale > Parhyale hawaiensis. The sequence goes on from LQNS02007216.1 coordinate 16,300,287, forward strand.
ACTACCAAATTAAAGACGGCGTCGGTGTTCTTATATCATTTTCAGGGTTTCTTGTTTTCTTCTCTTAAACGGGAGTAATGTACAGTGATTCTGATCATTAAAGTGAAGATAAAAAACTCTTTTTTATCGACTTGTCCATGATCTGTGAACGCTGCGGAGGATAAATTTAGCATTTATAAGTTCTGTTTAGTGAACTTGAATGACGCAGCGAGTTCAATAAAAAAGTGATATGCTTCATTCTTCAGCCTACCGCTTTTGCTGTAGCTGCTTCTCTCAAATCAACGTGCCGCGCCCATCACTTACAGTGAACGCGTTACAATGAGGAACACGTGAACACGGCCTAATGTGTTGCATTTAAAGCTCTCATTGCAGTTATTGCACTTATTGCATTTATTGCACTAACGCCGGAAACTGCAATAAATCCGGGCTCTAGTTATTACACACTTTGCCATAGGTACATACAATAAGTAGGTGTTCTAAGCCGTTTGCTTCCTAGAATACGAGTACTTATGTTTCTGTTCTTGCTCTGTAGGTATTGTGGCAGCGAGTATAGGATACAAACTTAGCAGCGTTGTACTTTTTTTACGACTTTTTTTAATTCGGTACGTTTCTTTGCACAAGTTTGAAGGTTTTTATATTCGGGTGTCAGGTTCACGAAAAATATTACAAACTAGAGCTACGATACACTGCAACAGCGTGCACCCCCGCCAAGCAGTGCAATGCTAAGGAAAAGTTTTAGTTAATTCAGAATCTAAGAATTCTTCTTGATCATCATCAGAATTTAATCGCCTTTTTATTGTGACGTTCCTACCACTTCCTGTATTTTTCATGAAAATCCACGCCCAAATAACTTTTTTCAATTGTGTCACTAAAATACAAATAAAAAACAGACTGACGAACCTAAATATAAGTATCTCTTCCTCGTGATGTATCTAATAATTCCTGTAAACCCCCTGAAGATCTGTCCATACTTTGTGAGTTATGTTGCTAATAAGCGCACAGGAAAACCAAACAAACGAGCCCATCTAAAATATGAATTACTGCAGATATCATAGTAAATAAATATCAGTGTGTGCTACACAAGTAAGCTGCGAGCTATTCGCTAATGAATACTGTAAAGATAGCGAGCAATGTTCAATGGCGTTTTCTGCTCGTGGGTAATTAAAAATGCTGAAAGCGCAAATTGACTTCTAAATCAAATTCCAATTTTGGACTTCGTGACCAGCCTAAGTGAGCTGCCGTTGATAACCCCCACCGCCATACCTGCTTAGAGTGGCGAAGTTTCACATATTCATAGTTGAAACTTGAAACTTACGGTATCTTGTTCACTCAGTACTGATTTACTGAGCTTTGCTATAGTCCCTTCAATTTATTTTATTTTTATTTTATTTATTTATTTTCATTATTAATTTTTTTTTCTTAAGCAACATCGAATTTATTTTCTTGATCGGAAACTTCTGGTCAATCCATGAATTTTCTCTTCCATGGCTGGAAGTGTCTCTATTCTTTTCCATAGATTTAAAAAAACTATATGTATTTCTTTGTTTATTTGTCTGTCCCACCAAAAAGAGGGAGAAGGAGTTGAGCAATGCTCATAATTTTTTTTGCTGGGAGTCAGGTGGGTTGACTTTGCGCGAAAGAAAGAAATTTGTTTCTCTGATGCTTTAATGTTTTCTATATAAATCTTGGTAAAAAAAATCATCTATCTCGGCATTTATTCATGTACATCTGAACCAGTTTTTTTGTTGCAGCGGTTTGAAATTACAGAGGATAGCATATTATTGGTAGAGGACAAGAAAAAATCGAAAACATGAAGGTTTTCAACCATATGATTCCACCTTCAGGATGCCATATTATTCTCGACAAAACTCACCTGATTTAATGCATTTTAAAGGCGATAAATTTGACAGATGCAACTATGCACTCTGGTCGACGTTTGCTGACGACACACGAATATTGGCCGCTAGTTATACAATCAGTAGATGTGCCCTCTGTCTAGCTAGATTTGAAAGGTATCTGCCAAAGGTGGGTAAGAATACCACAAACATAAACAACATATCCAACTAGTGATGGGCATGAAATTAAAACAGTTTGAAGAGATTTTGGCTTAAGAATGCAGAATGATGCTACATTTGATGAACATTCGGCTAGAGTTGTTACAGCCGTAGCAAAGAAAAGGAATCGAGGGATCTTATGAAATTTTTCCTCTCGCGAAATAGAAGTGATGCTCACTCTATGAAAGCAGTTAATGCTGCCGGGATAGAATTCTGTTCTCCACTTTGGATGACGAGTAGAAAAAAAAACCTGGAACAACTTGAGGCATTCAAAGATCGTTCACTGCCAAAATTGAAGGTTGTAAGAGCTTCAATAGCATAAACGACTTAGCAGTCTGCATATGTATTGAATGCAGCGACGGTTTGAACGCTTCACAGTAATCATATATGTTTTGAAATTGAGGAACGTATCACTGTGAATATGCGAATTGTTGCCAGACAATGAGAATGGACTAGAAGAACTTGTACTCACACCAAGCAGAGACGGTGGCAAAGCAGTTGCGACAAAATATTCCAATAGCTTCACTAGCTGTGCGGGATGTGCGCGGCACATCCGAAATGCACTTATATTAAAATGATATACTTCAAAACTCGCTGGATGCGTGATTGAAAAGAGTGCAAGATAGACCACTGGCTAGCGGTTATGTGCACTATGGAGATATATATAGTTCACTGCTGGCTCATCCTTTCGGCGCTAGCTGCAACCCAACAGAAGAAACCCAGCATCGTGACTCGACACGCAAGACCCACTACACGGTACACAGGGTAGGTTCGTCTTCCATATACAATATAAGAAAGACTGATATATATTTGTCAGTTTATATATGCGTCTATTTTCTTTCGCGCTTGAAGACTATACTTTTCTCTCTCAGAAGTCTCCATGATTCTGAACAAATGGCGATAGCTCAGAGAGGACAGGAGCGTAAGTCCCGGCTGCTCTATGGGAATGGGCCTGTTGGTTCGTCTACTGCCAACTATCTAATCTATTCTGCAGGCAAAGACTAGACTATGTTAAAGACTGTGGCCATCTTGTCCAGCTTTGATATAAAGTAAAGGACAAAAAAATAGTCCAGGTTGCAAATTTGAATGCTTTTATTTCTTTATCATCGCTAGAAATGAAACACTCAATGTATCTACAGCTTCTCTTAACACTCTCAAGCATCTTGATTTTTACGTTTTTCCCTCTGAAAATTTTGTTATATAGGTTATGTTTTCAATTTAATTTCATTCGTTGACGCGTTTGCTTTTTGCTTAAGCTAAAACTTAGAATTTGTATTATATCATGGTGTATCCATGATACGAACTCGAAATAAGTTGATATTATGAGTGACGCTTTACTGCTTGCAGTAGGCAAGGAGCTTCTATAGAGAGGAGGGAGCCAGGAGCCTCGCCCGTGAAGCTCAAGAGTCTCGTATGGCTGTCAGCCAGTTGCCATATGCACCAATCGCATATCAGTAAAGAGTCTCTTACGGCTGCAGCCACGTTGCTGATGCATCAATCGCATATCAGTAACTCGGTTTGTGTGCTGCTCTCCTGTGAAGCTCACTGCTCTCCCATCCTTTCCACCAATGAGATTCGTGAACGCATCTCACAGCCATAAAAGATCTGGTTGACTCGCTGGCGAACTGTGAATGGGTCGCAGGGCTTCCTCCTTCTCTATTGTAGCTCCTTGACTGTAGGTAATGGACTTTCCTGCCTATCAGTGATGGACAGAAGGGGTTTGTGCTTCTTGAAAGAAAACACTCATCCCCTGTGTTGCTTCAAGTTGGTAGTTGTAGTAATGAAAGTGTTTCAGTGGAGCAATATCGTCATGCTTTATTCGCCGTCACTTTGGACTGACAGGTTCACTGGCCAACAGTATAATAAAGACCAAGGTGTATTTTTTTTTTTTTGTTCATTTGTTTACCAATTTCTGTCACACTTTAAGGAAACAGGTGGAAAGTATGCCAGGTTGGAGACTGGCGATTCTGCCACGCTGTATAAACAGATAGGTAAAAAATTGACCAGCTTGCAGATGCTAGCAGAAGAATGGCAACTCATATTAGACCGCACTATTCGCTTTGATAGCGTGGAAATGCAAGCAATGAAGATATGTTGAGCTTCACTTAGCTTGGTAATGCATTCTGATTCTCAGTTTCTTCTGACATCCAAAACTCAACTGGTCTGCGTACACGCGAAAATCAAGTAAACGATCGACGGAGTATGGGAAAAGATATTCTTTAATTTACCGTAAGAGCAAAAAAAGGGGCGAAGAACCCGAAAATATCACTGCAACGCGAAAATACAACTTATATTGTGTCGTGGAGTGATTATGATGCCGGCCCACAAATAATTTGTGAGTGATGGCTGAGTGACTGTTAAAATGAATCAGTCTCTCGTCACATCACACAAAGGAAATAAAAATTACGCTGCTCAGCAAGAGTCTCAAAATTAGTTATCATGAAGAAAATATTGCCGCAATCACCGAGATCAAAGACAAAGTGGCGCTCGTTTTCCAGTTCTTTTAATTTGACAGGTGTGCCTATCTTTTATAAACAAAATATTAACGAAAGTGTGATGAACAGAGAAGTAGCATCACAAATTCTTCGCCATTATTTTTGACGACCGGATACACTATTTCAGACACAAATATGGATGACGGAGATGCTCTTCCATTGACAATTCAATTTATTTAGGCCTCTAAAATATGACTTTGAATTATCACTCTCTCTTTTTTTGCTTTTTTTTACCTCTCACCTACACGGTCGGTCCAGATCTTCTTTTATAATTCGCAATATATTATTCCATCCCGCGGCGTGAATTCTATTGGAACTCTGCCACTATTTCTCCCTTCCTACTCTGTTTTGAAACATCTTGAATAGTGTATATTTAGGATGTAATTAATGTATTTAGCACAGTGTTTTGGGCCTTAAGCTTCAAGGCGCACTCTCTTGACATTTCTCCAGACATCGCCCTACTCGTAAAATGTGATTGATTAAACAACTCTTTGAAGCTATGATGATGGTTGGGGCCTGATGCAGTCGTATTGTTAACGTAAAGTTAACCGAACTAGTACTAACGGGGACTTCAGCCCTACATACACTGGTGTTTGCTTGTTGCTTGGTCGGTCCTTCTTTCCCCATCTGAAGGATTAGACAGAAGAAAATTCATCTCCTAAATGCCAAGGGGATTAGGTAAAAGGAAATTCAGGCCTGAAAACAATATAGCAAGTACCTTTCTCGAATATGCTCGAGTTATTTAATTTTTTGAAGCACCCTTCACCTGAAAAGGTATCCAGGTACTTTTCGACGTTTTTCTATTGAGCTTGGGAGAAGAAAGGTTGAATCTTCAATTGAGTTTTTCATCCCGGCGTGTTTAAACTTCACGCTGAGCAGAGGCCAAATATTTTCAGTTCTCATTGTCGCCAAAATTTTTATGAGGCTCATCAGATATTCATTACCTTTATTGACTTTCATATAAATCAACTTTCATTTGTATGAAAACAAATAACCCACCCGGCACGTCCACCACCAGCTGCAGAAATACCTTCTCGCTCCACGCGTCTACCACAAGCACGCGCACGTGCAGCTCAGCCGCTGGAATTAGAGGCGCAGTTCTCAGCTCAGCGGCCTCATGTGCGCCAAATAAAACGGCTCGTAAAGCTGCAGTATCCCTGACCTGCTGCACAGAATAGACTACAAATCTTTTACGCTGGACATATTGTGGTGTCAACCTTGAAAACCAAGCTATTCCTTGGATAAAATATTGATTTTTTTAGCATTCGTTCTGTTTAGTGCGTGTCAGGATTGGATAGCCATCGATCAGTGCCGAAAGCTTCAGTAAACGTTGATTACCAATCCAGTGTTGGGGAAAATTAAAATACAGTCATTTGCTTAACGAGCTGCGGCGACTCTTCTCCGAATCACCAATTCTTTTCATAACTTATTTTAACTGAACTAATAACTACAGCGATAGTTTCGCTTTACGTAAAATCAACAATATCAGTGTGTCACCCGTACAACAGCTAGCAATGATTCGACCTTAATTGAAAGTGATGAACCAATACGCATCGTTGTTGCTCACATGAGGGAATGTGTTTTGACGTGGCAAAGACAAGAAATCTACTGGAATGGTTAGTGCTTTGCAGAAATGCTGTTTTCATCGCTTTTTTTATTTAGAAGTAAAAGCTTCTACGGAGACTATGGATAATAAAATCCGTAAACTGCGAAACGCAAGAAGTCCTTCTCATAAAAACGCAAAGTTACCCAATGAAATAATCTGGTTTAGATTATCAGATCTTATAAAGTAAAAGACATTATATAGTAATAACAAAGTTAGAACAAATCCGCGAAAAAAGTACACTTGCAGAATATGTCTATTTTATATATCTAATGCACATAAAAAGTAAGATGCGAATTACAAATCCTTTTAGACATTTATTTTTCTACACTAAGTACATACTTGTATTAACATAAATCATTAATAGGAAGTGTACGTGCCGTTGTTGTCATTAACTTGTTGCCAGTCTTGGTGCCGATAACATCCATCAATCTATGTGATGTGCTCATTTTTGACCCTACTTGACTTTTGTTTCATTTTGCCAAGAGATGTTTGACAGCAGCAAGTCTCGTATTAGCCTTCCGTCATGCAAACGACGGGAAAGTCTTCCATGAGAAGCAGTACAGCAACGACTCATGCGATTCGTAATGCCAGTAGCACTCGTAGTTTCAGAGCTTCCACTCGTAAGGTAAATGCAAACCAGAGTAAAAAATTTCGCGGAGTTCAGTTCGTCCGCATAAAATGTACTCTACTAGATCCTGGGAAGCCATTATCTAAAGAAGGAAAATTTGGTAGCACGCATCTAGGTCAGCTCCTTTTTTTAGGGTTCGGACAGCTGAACACAGCTGGCTACGGAGCTTTCCCCTAATAGCAGTTCACCATCGCATTGCGAGTACACAAGTGGCCTGAAATATAAGAGCATCTTAAAGTAAAAACGTCTTTTGCCAGCTCACAACGTAAAAATACGATGAATTGCATTTATAAATTATGGTTTCGTGCTATTCAACTTGACAACAATTTCCCCCTAAAATATATGTAGAAGCTTGAAGTAACTTCCTCCCACCCACATACGGTAAGTGTGAAGGCATTTTCATCCCGTCAGAATCAGCATAGCCGTCGCTCGTGTGCATAAGCCTATAGAGAGCCTATACCGAGCTTACAGATAAACTATAGAGCAGGGTATATCAGAACACAGCGGGTAAACCAGACAAGCTTTGGCAGAGTTGGTGGAGCTAGGCTGGAGGTGCTCTGTGACGTCATCGGGGTCAAGCCATTCCTAACTCCTGACTATTCCCAGTTTATATTCACCTTTGCATAAGCAAACTACCGAATTTTTATCGCCGTTCCCGACACTTTTCGATTGATGCGTATACTGGCATAACAAAAATTTGCGTTTAAAAATTGCAACAAGCTAATCACAAACTCGGAAAAACAATATTACATATAGGCTGCACATCATCCTCATGTTTCCCCTGTGCAGATAAACTCCCAAGTTGAAGACATGTTCAGTAGGTCACATTCAAGCTTAGATGCTTAATGCGGAGAGGTAGTGACACTGATGTACATTTTTCAATTTTTTTCTAATTTCATTATCAGCAAAGTGCAATTCCAGAAAGAAACCGTTTACGTTTAGGTATTTTCTTGTCTTGTCTTGTGAAAGATTTTATCTCATCAAACCATTCGAAGTGAAACGAAAAATATGTTAAGTTCCTCAAACGATATGTAACATTTAACAAACTGCATGAGGCCTTTCGCGCCTCCCTTTCACCTAATGAACATGTCACCCTACTCTTGAAACTTATCATTAATTCCAACTTGTGCTCCCATTCCAGTCGTGTTCCCTGCAATTTTCGGCCGTTAGGAAACTTAGCATAAACCTACTTTATAATTTTTCTCATCATGCTTGCATCCCAGGAAATGTTTTGCCTGGAGTTCTTGGGTCCTTCGGCCCCTATCAAGATTGTGGCGTTATGTTTGGAGGTCTTCCTCGGTCCATAAATGCTCTCGATTTGCATGTTAAAATGTCAGTCTGCCATCCGGAAGTTCGTTTCTAATCTGCTGTTAACTCTTGGCACGAAAAATGAAACCCTGCAGTGATATACGCAGATAGCTACAGCAAAACATCTCTGCTGTTAACCAGTCTCACTTTGTCCAACAGACTTTACTCAAGGTTTCTCATTTGTGCTGAACATGAAGTAATTTGAATGTGGAAACTGATATAAATGGATGAATATCGTTTGACCTGCAAATGTTCAAAGCAAAACAAACAATGTAGAACATTATATGACTTACAAGACGTGCAAAATGATCCAGGGGCCTGATGCTCAAACGCCTAGTCAGCATCGTAAACTTTGCACTTCCTTGAAAAAGAACCGATATGGCGGACCAGATATTTTTCAGTTTGTTATACTGATCTTCACAAATTTATAATCAAAGTGGTTTTAACTCTTAGCCTATGCATACTTAAATAATAGATTTAAATGTTAAATCGAAGAGGAAAAATGTGAAAATTCAGTAGGTATATGGTTGCATTCGTGCCTGTAGCTGTACATATAAGATACTTGTAACTTTACAAAGCATTTGAGCATCTGGCCCCCACAGTTTCGTATCCTGTCAAATATTGGTAAGACCGGTAGATGGTAGAAATCAATGTCAGTCCTATTTTTAAAAGGGCATTCACCAATTAATCCTATGACGGCCCACTAATTTACCTATCGATTTCTCATAGAAATGTCATTATTTGAAACTTTTGTTTGGAAGGACCGCTCACGGTTTAGTAATTCAGTCTATAAAGCCCTAATTTTTATAAGTTTTTTAGAATCTCGAGATTTTACAATGCTCGTAGGCATGACATGCTTCCGCATCATCAAAAATGTAACGAAGCCCTTGCTCCCACAAACTCTGCAACCCCTTGCCCTTCATTATACATAAAAGGCCATCCTTAGTTTCTATTAAGATGAGCTTAATTTTATTGATAGCGCCTAATTATATGTTTATAGGACCTTAGTGTTAGTCCATAAGACCCAGATTTTTATTATCAAGCCTATTCTTTTACCAACAAGGACCAACATTTTATTGAGCTTTCGTAAATTCTACAGTCCATTACTTCAAAAATCAAGTGCATCCTACTCGTTTATGGTAGCCAGTACTGCTCAAGCTCCTAACGATGTTCAAGAACTTCAGACGTCTTTCACAAGTTTAAAATGGGCTTAGCTTTGACGTGTTTGCATTGCTGACATTTGGTCGTGAGGTGTTGTGCTTTTATAGGCACAATAAAATTGTCTCTTTGGCTGATTTTGTATGTGTAGGTGCTGTGTACGTGTACCCTGACTGCTTTACTTTGTTCCTTGACTCGATAAGTGTTCCGTTGATTTCTGCGCAAGAAACTGCCGTTCTACGCATCCTGTATTCGCAAGTGCACTGTATTTGTACCCTAAATGTTTTATACTGTTTCTGTGCATCACAAATTTTCTGCTGATTTTGGCCTAAGAAATTATTATTTTATATATGCATAATTATAGAGGACAGGGCTGCTCTTCCAGCATGAAACTGTACTCGGAAAATATGCTGTCGTAAATTAGCAAGACAAAACACTTGATGAGCGTTAAACATAAAAATAAATCAGAAGATTTCACGTACAACTTCGTTGAAAAATCAATTGTTATATGTTAATTATCTGAAAGATCTTTATTGTTGTCGAAGTCAATTGTTTCTTTTGTGTACAAATCTTTTAGAAGGCTTAAAATTCCTTGATTTTCTTAGACTTAGACATAAGCAAGGAAGTTTTCATTAAAACATTAACAGTTTTTGACTCATTATAAAAGTGGAAACCGGTACCTTTTTTGTTTTATATTCGACGCACGCCGATCCAGTACTTTCTCTAGCCGTCATATCCCATTGTGTGCAGCAGATGAATTTTCTCCTATATAATTCCGGTTCGGATAAATTTGTGGTTGACTAAACCAGTAACAAAATGTGTATAATTTTATTGAGGGTATAGTATACGTTTCAAGCCTAAATGCCTTACATATGCATTATCTCTTGAAATAATTAGGGTGATTTCGATTTTTGTTCAAAAAAGTCACATTTTTGCCTATTTTCACTTTCTATCGGATCCATTCTTGAAACATGATCGATACGTTCTGCATGCAGTGAAAACTTCCTGTCCCGTTAAATTCTACGAAGTAAATAAGAAAGAATCTGCAAGAAATGTCGGTGCTCGTGCTGTAGTGGGCATAGAAATCATTATATACTGGCTAACAGCAACACATTTTTTGCGGTCTGCAGAGATGGTGAGTAATGCGGCGCAGAATATGCATTCAAGCAAGCAATATGTAAAGCACAACTGGATAAGAAGCAGATCGAGGAGTCCCTCACCGCTGCATTTTGCTGTGGAAAAATTCTCCATTGAAGGAACTATATGAGGACCGTCGTTTGTACGTCAGTACCGTTCGTTGAAATTCAGCGCTTTAGTATTGCAAAATTAACGTTCTTGAAAATTTGCATACTGTTTCCTGAACTAGATGAATGCAATTTCTGTTTTTTTCTGTACCACACCTGTTACTGGCGACAACTTGAGTGTGGTATCTATCTGGAACTATAATAAAATGAACTGTTTGCAAATCATAAAAAAAATATACATGCATGTGGTTGTTTTAAACTAGAGATAGTTTACTTGAGTATAGACTGTATAGTTATGAAGGAGAATGAGCCTAAAGTATCCACAGAATATCCAACATTAATATTAACTAGTTCGTGCCTCCCTGGTATTGTAAAATTTTATTGTGTTCCAAAGCTGGCAGTGTTAGTGACGCTTATTGCAAGTAGTACGCCCTACTAACTATTACTTTTAATTGTGTCCCCCAAGTGAAGAAAACGATGGTTCACTGGTTAGTCTCAACAGCTACAAATTCCCAGAAACACTCAAGACATTGAAGAAGCTCTTACGCGTCACGTTCATTTCTGTAACAGTCAGTTCTTGCATGCGCCTGACCTCTCCCAACAAGTTCATATCATTTATGGACTTCAATGCCATCGTTACCTGAAAAAAATGATGCTCAGCAGCGATGCGATCGTGCGAAGACAACGCATCGGAATTCGTGATCTCGCCTGCTGTGCCGCTCACGTGCTGTGATAAGACAACCCCTGTAACAGACGCGAATTTCTGGTGTCCCTGTACGTGTTTAGTCCGTGATGGACTTCTCAGTACTGTTCAATAGTACAGTTGATAGAAAACACCGGTAACGAAGATAAGCATATCTACGGTTTGAGCATATTTGTTTTTCTGTCATTTGCAAACCTTTTGAGCAGTTTCAGAATAAGATGACACAGCTAATTGTCCCTCGATCTGCTATGATCTTTGATGTGTTGAATTTTTTTATGAATATTCCTCTGCAGTTCTAAGTATTACATTTACGTATCTTTCTATGTTCTCTATATACATTAATATAGCGTGCGCGGCTGGCAAAAATGACGGCGAAGAACTTACAGTACATTATCAGCTCTTCATGATTCCTGCGCGTTGTGACAACCTGAGCAAGAATGCACTTCAAACGTACTTCTGGCATCAACGCATTACGCCAAAGTTCAAAGCGAAAGGATTACAACTATGGTTGACGTTTCCTTTATCTGATGAGAAGAAAGTGTAGCAATCGGTACGGTTGCATGAATGAGGTATCACTACGGTACCGTTGCATGTATGAGGTATCACTACGGTACCGTTGCATGTATGAGGTATCACTACGGTACCGTTGCATGTCAGGTTGTCCGCAGATGTTTTTATGCTTGTTTGCTGCCTGTGTTAGAGTATTGCTCCCCGGTCTGGGCTTCAGCTGCTG
>LQNS02007216.1:16324664-16342207 GCA_001587735.2 Parhyale hawaiensis
TAGATCATGGTTGTGCAGCTAAAACCTTTATAGTTGTTATTGGGTATTTATGGTTGGGAATTATGGTTGTTATTATGGTCGAAGGTTGTGACATATCTCTACCATACTGCACCCCATAAATGGTTCAATATGGTGGATACATCGATAATAAACAACCAAAGTCTCGACCATAATCATAGTTGTTCTACTATAATCACAACCATAATTTCCGACTGGGCTGTGGTACAAGGACACGTCGTATATATGCTGCAAGATCTCAAGGGACTACCTTATTAGAAATCAATCAAGATACTGAAATAATTGCCGTTCTATTAATGCATGGCGCCCTTAAGCCTCTCCAGGTAATAAGGAAAAGATCGATGTGTACTGTTTGTGTAGCTATACCACATGTAATGCATGGCTAACTGATCATTCGTTGCTGTGGCATTTATCGGAACCAGTTGGTTCATTGTCTATAACTATAGGTACGGCTTACTGCTTCCTTAGTTGTTCTATTCTACTGAGAATGAAGTTCCAGCCAACTGGCTCTCTACTATTATACAAAACAAGTCAGATGCCTGGAACACCTGTTCGCAACCTACAAGCTTGTCCACCCTAAATAGCAACCGGTTTGTCATCCCATGCTAATTATTCGCAATGTTATTCTGCCATAAAATCTCTGAAGAAGCAGGCATCTGTGCGCTTTCTGTAACATGGTCAGAGCGTAACTGTACATTTTTATCTATAGAGTAACGTAACTGTCTGAACCACTACACTTCATTACAATAGCTGTTAATTGCGTCAGCTCATTTGGTACATTGGGCCTACTCATACCATATAGAGTGTTGTCTATCGGATCTATGCTAAAGTTTGCATACAAGGAGACACTATAATATAATTGTTCCGGAATCTATTCTGCACGAACCCTGTGGAGCATGGATGTCACAGATCTCCACAAACCCCTTTAATGTTATGCAGAGGTTTCCACGAACCCCTTTAATGTTATGCAGAGGTCTCCACGAACCCCTTTAATGTCAGAGGTCTCCACAAAACCCTGTGGAGTGTGAATGTGTCAGAGGTCTCCACGAACCCCTGTGGATGTCAAAGGGGTCCAGTAAACCCAGTGGATGCCAGAGGTTTTCTCGAACTTCTGTGGAGTGTGGATATCAGAAGTCTCCATGAACTCTTGCAGGTGCCAGAGGTCTCCCTGAACTCCTGTGGACGTTAAAAGTCTTCATGAACCCCTGAGGATGTCGGCGGTTTCCACCAATTCCAACGCCTCGAGACGGGATCCGAGTATTAGGTTCATGCAGTATTAACAACATACGTACTGTATTTGATTTTCATTTAACAAAAATAACTCAAAGTTTTTACTTTATGGGATGTTTTACGAAAATTTCGTGTGGACTCGCGCTTCTCTTTGGTTGGAACACCCCAGAACGGGAGTCCTTTGCTTCGCATATTTTGCATACAAAGTTTTATCGTCGAACATATTCTGTGTGTTCGTATAGCAACTTCCTGCCATCATTTTACGGGCTCAGCAAAACTCTTGCGTAGAGTCGAGCTTTCAATTTCTACGTACGCTCCTATGCTTATCACTTTCTGTTCTGTTCTTCCCTTCTTTACCCACTTGCTGGTCCAATGGACGTTGATCCTGTTGGAGAACGCCATCGTGCATGGGTTCCATGTTTCTCTTGACATACTGTATGTTCCTTCATTTTCCTCGCACTGGTTTACAGCGTACGCTGTAGGCAGAAAAGCTTAGAATATGATATCAATAATAACTTGAGATAGTCCAGTCAATTGTTCCTAATTTGACTATGAGGGAAATTATTTTACACTGTTTCAATAAGTACCAATCCGAATAATTATTATACCAGTGACAGCCGGCGCTTTTTCATGGCTCACTCGTCGTAGTGTTCACCTTATCCAATTACTGAGCACCAAATATACTAATGGCTCAGCAACCTTGAGTGTTATTTCATGCGGGTAATTGTTCTGCGTTTTTTCTCAAGATTTGTCGCGTAATTGCACTTAGACAGTTACCTCAGCCATTAGCTAGGCCTTCGGGACGTCTGTCTTTCGTGCCCACCTTGCTTCCTTCCCGATTTCATACTCCTATACTCGCTCATGCATTATTCTCATCTTGCTCTTCTTTCCCGACTTGCTGTTCCCATGCGCGTTGATCCTGTGTGGGAACACCTTCGTACATGGGCTCCCCGTTTCTGTCGGTATACTATATGTCCCTTTCTCTTTCCTCTGTGATATCGTTCTGCTCGGAAACGGAGGCTTAAACTTTCTGACTATAACTAACTTGCTTGCATTTATAGACATGTACAGATCGAAGCAACCCTTGGGTATGGTTGAGCAGACATTCCCGGTCCCAACATCAAAATGCATATTATGAGTGTATGTGTTATACAGTATAATTATAAACATGAATTCTGATTGTCGTAAGCGATCTCGAGTGTATATAATCCCATGTAATTTTCATGTTTTCGCTGTATGGAGTTATAGTAAAATATAGCATTTACACAAAGGTATCTAATCCGATCCCCACCTGTAGTGATGTCGCTAATGAGTGTCTGATATACGAAGTGGCGTGCAATGGAACGGAGCTTCGAAGAGATGGTGGCTTTGTTCTTTCCTTGCAAATACGATATCACTTAGGAAATCGAACGTGTTAAGTTTGATGGATTTGATTTCAATGGAGTGAAGTTTGTTCTATTTTATGTATCATCTTCCTGTATTCTCCTTTTTCATAATATTTCTCAGATAAGACCTGACAGTCCAGTCTTGTGGCTATAGCATCTCATAAAATTGCCAAGATTAACCCGGTGAACAGACCACCTAACCTCTGGAGCAACACCAACATAGGTGCATATATACATGTTAGATAAGAAAAATAATGCCCGTAGGCTTGCGTTATCTAGTTGGTCAAGCGCTATCTCTGGTTGGGAGGTTAACACTCGAGCACATGCACAATTTTTATAAGCGTACTTACCGTACAGCGTTTGAACACCAGCGCTCAAACAGTCATTTATCTGCAAAAAAATAACATGATTTCTCACAATGAAGTCATTACCTCCAGAATGACTATATTTTTACCGTTTTCTTCTTGCAGCGCAGCTGTGTACAAAACTCTACGGAACACTTACGACAAATACGAAGTGCCATCAGAACAGTCGACTTAGAGATTTCGTACGTGTCAGTATGATGGAGGTTTGTCATCATACAGCTGAATATGAGCAGTGGGCAGTACTTTTTTAGGCATTAACACGACATCTTAAGCAACGTCTAAATGTAACTGAGAAATTGATATGAAATTTTGCTTCCTTTCATCAACTTCAAAAATCATCTTCGCTGTTGTTTTACTTGCTGTGATATCGTGCCAATTTACCTTAGAGTAATCGATATCAACAGACAAAATTCCAACCCCAGTCACTAGAATAAGAAAAGTAACATTCATGCTGAATATTTTACCGAGATGCATATTCGCAAAAACTTTAATCTTTTCACTTCTTTTCTGTTATCACGTATGGGTTTCTCGTTTCAAATGACGTTCCACCTGTCCTGTCTTTCTCTCTCCCTCTGCACTGTAGCGAGTTCTGTGACAAGAGCAGGCCTTAAGTCCTTAGTGTCTGAATTTAACATCATTTTTCGTACTAGTAGAACTAGGTATATGGTAATGTCCACAATTACGCACAGTAGATACGTAAGAGGTAACTGGAACTCGAATAATTAAAGCAACGACGATATTAAATAAATATTCATAACATTTGTTGACACCCGTATCAATGACTGTCACATAGTACTTTGAATTAAAATGATTTAATAATATGAAATACGCCATACCCTTATTGCAGCACTCTGCTAAGTACTTTATTATGTATTTATGTCTGACATGGCATGTTTCTTACATTTTCGAGTGCACTCGCTTGGAAATTGCTTTCAGAGTTCAATGATAAACTTTGTCTATCCTAGTTGCACTGATTTTTGCCTTCGGAGTTTACCTATTTTATGCCAGCTTGCCTTCCTATCATTTTCATACTCCTGTCAATAAATTTCTGTTCTTCTCTTCGTCTCATTTCTTGGCATTCTGCATCCATGCACGTTGGCCCAAAGTGGGAACACCCTCGTGTTTGAGTTCCACTTTTTGTCCCCATACTGAACGTCTCTTCCCTATCCTTCACTTCAAACACCGCCTTGTGTTCAAGGAAATTTAAACTAGCGTGCAATCTATTTATCGATGATCATTATACTAGATTTAAAATTTAACTATTTGTGTGTCGTAGTAAGTGATCAAAATATGCAGCTTACGAACCTGCACAGCCCAGCAACGGTTACTTATGCTTATTTGATATGTAAGCATCCCCCCCCCCCAAATTCATCGTAAATTCATTTAACGATCGATAATAAATGAGCTTTGTTCTCTTTTCAAAGTTCGTACTAAATATTCACTTTATTTCTTTCTCTGCTTTCCTGACTTGCTGTTCCTATGTGAGCGGTACGTACGCAATAACATGCCTAAATTTCTTGAATTTTCTCTCTCAACGTATTACATGTCTCTTTCTTTTCTTCTTTTGAGACAACGTTCCAGTAGTAATTATCGAAAAAAAAAGACTGAAATATTATTTTTTTAATATTAATAACACGAATGGCTTTAAGGATTATTTCTATAGCTAGCATAAAGATTCATACTATGATAAAGTTAATAAGCTGATAACCGCACCCAATATTGGAGTACATGTCCAGCCTGATATCATCAGGAAAACTACCTGTTCCATGGCACAAGATTTATCAAGGTCAGGCATAATATCTCCACTCAACAGCTGTGGTCCAAAGTACCGCTCAAGAATTTCCGCATTTTCCAATACAGTCTGTCCACCAAATTATCCTATCTGGACTTTTCGCGTGGATTCAATAAGACGTCGGACGTGCTATCGATCATTCGTAAGATTGATCACGCGTCTCTTGCGATGATAACCGCAACCCGTGATAACTCTTTCCGTGGTCTTCCTCCATTGTTGTACGAAAGACTGCACTGTTTGGGAGATTGAAGTAAAGCTTGTGGTTTTACGCATACAAATTGCCGGAACGAAGGGCGTTGTTTAGCATTGCTAAAAGATTGGAAATCTTTTGCAGGTGTGCGGGACACTTCGCTGCTTGAGGAGCTCTTATCGAAAGATTTACGCCCACCAATTTGCTTGATTCTTCTTTCTGAACTCGCATATTTGTTTTGTATTTTGATCCTGTACAGTCATAATTGTTAGCGTACATACAGTGGTTTAGCAAAATATTTATTTCCTTCTCGACAGAGAGAAAAACTTACGGCAATAATGAAGTGTGAACGTTAGTTAAATCGCATATTGATGTCTACTATTCGACAGAGTTTTTAACGAATAAGAAGTGTTTATATTTATCCTCTGCTAGCAATGGTAAGGTAGATGGTTAATAATAACATCATAGCATTTACATCTTACTGTGATGGCAAAGTGAAAGTAACGAATGTCTCCTTCATGCTATACATTTATAGTTCATTTCTTTCAGGTTAATTTACAATACATAACATTCCGTGTGTTTTAGAGAATATAACTCATGGAATCAGCAACCATCAACGTTAGAGAAGTCATATGCTGTTGTCCTACACACGATGAATAATATTGAATTAAGAACCCTAGTTTGCATGTGTTGTCAGCCTAGAAAGTGAGAGACTGATGACGAGATACGACTGCCCTTAATTTCACCCAGGTGAAAAATAGCAATTTATTCCTCATTGCCGCAGCTGTAGTGAGCCACACGCGAGGCTGTAATGGCGACGGTATGGTGCTGTGTGTGTATATATGCATATAAGTGCATAAGATTAAGCCTTCCTAAATCAGTACTTTACTGTTCTAAAAGCGGAAAGGGGAGGGATAGGCTATAGAGTTTGTCGATAGAGACACGTGGAACCCATGCACGAAGGTGTTCTCACACAGGATGAACGCGTTAGGGAACAGCAAGTCAGGAAAAGAGAGGTAGAACAGACGAAAGTAAGATGAACAGGAGTATGAAATCGAAAAGAAGCAGAGTGGGCACGAAATACAGATGTCCCGAAGGGCTAGTTAATGCCTAAGGTAACCAATAGGGTCCCCCTGGGGTATGTTGGGTGCTGTGGCTGAAGGCTCACTGAATGTCAGATATTATCGCGTGATGTGCTATGCTGTGGGTTGTGACTTTGCGCAAGGATTCTGTGCATTCCTTATTGCATGCATATACCATTTCGTATTCCGTTGCATTTCCTAGCTTGCCGAAAATAGAAAGTTGAGGGAACAAAGGATTATATATACATAAGAGAGTTCGCATGCTATTGTCCAATATGCGATAGAAAAACCCTAGCCTAAATCGACATTAATATTTGTTTTCGGCGGCCAACAATGGAGTGACGCATGCATGGTCGTGGAGAATATTAGTGTAATATTGGCCAGTCTCCAAATAACCGTCATTTTTCCTGGCACGTTCCACTAGTCCGGAGCAACTTTAGGCAAAACCAATCATTCGCAGCAAGGTAATAACTAGACGATAGGGCGCCGAAGACTTGCGTGTGTGAAAGGTATAGTTGCAGTGAGGCTCCCATGGCTCGTAATAATAACAAAAACAGGTTGACGCTAGAGAAGCATCTGAGAGCGCATACCTTTGCCTAGCGAGGCACTGTTAGCAAAAATTCATATTGGCCCTTACATCAGGATTTCGTATTTACCATCACCAAAATTTGGTCACTTGTGTCTTTTGACGTTTCTGACAGTTTCTGTAATTTTCTTGAAGAGCCGTTCATAACTATTGCAGTTACGTTACCAAAAAAATAACAGGCAGACAAACAAGTGGTTCAACGGATCTTTAGCAAAAGTTAATCATCTGTTGCTCTTAACATACCTAGCAATCCCTGTTAATTTCATAAAGATCGGTACATAACTTTTTCAGTTACCTTGGTGATAGACAAAGAGTCAAGTAAACAGACAGACAAACTCCAACAAAAACATAATTTCCTTAGCGAAGACAACAAAACATCACGGATGTTAGTTGGTAACAGTCTGTGTACCAATACGCCCCACCGAAGGAAAGTTTGTATATCTACAGTATATAGTCTGCCATGACCACCTGAGATTATGCTCTGGTTTTCCTCAAGCCTGTTGGGCGTTTTTTTTTTTTTTTTTTTGTTCTGCCCTACGGTATCTCCTACAGTCAGGCATTACACATATTTCTGTAGTTATGGATCATAATTCAGTGAAATTGTAGGACAATGGGATACTGATGTTATATATTGCTATAGTTCATCGCTAGCCCGTGTTGCTCGGGAAAAAGAACTGAATTTTGAAACATAATTGTTTATTTACTAATTTCCCCTCGCCAGCCGCTACTTGGAAATTCAGCAGAATATTTTCAAACTTCAAAATCCTAGAATAAACTTGCTTAATTTTTTATATGGTGTTGAGTTCCCTAGTAACTGCGAGGAAGGTTCTGTATGGTGGACAAGCATTCTGTTACAGCTCGCTGTAGCCACGCGACAGCGGTGGTGTATAGGTGACATTGTGGTGTGTAACCGCACTCTGCCTCTATGGGGCAGTGTCTGTTCGGGACCCGAGGTTTCAGCGCAAGTCAGAGTACTGTCGTCAGTCGTTGTGCTATGTTGCGGGTTGTGGGTTTCCGTGAGAAGGCCATCTTATAAAGTTGTAGTCATGAGATTGCTGCGCTGTGCATGTGTCAGTAATATTTCTTGTCTGCGGTAAGGTAATATTATGGTGTTATCTTGTGTCTTAGTAACTCAGTAACCGATAGATATTTGGTTGACTAGCAAGAACTCTCTGGGTGAAATATGTGTCGCAAGAAATTCAGTCGCTATTTGGGTCTCAGTGAAAGCTCAACAAAAATTTGGCCTATGACAAGTTCAAGTAATGTTTCTCGCAAGTTTTCGTAATCAGAAAGTTCGTTCGTCAAAGGGATAATTGTAACTAAAAGAAAGTATCTGTGCAGAGTAAAAATTCAACGCAGCTGCATTCCATTATCAGCGAAAGTTAAAGTCCCGAAATCCTCGCATAAGGTCATCGGGCCTTTCTACATTATATTAAGGGGGATTACGTTCTATTAATCATATCTAACCCCTACGTGGCAAATGTGGCATTTTTTCCATAAAGATAAAGCAGAAGTAAAATTCAACAGTAATGATATATTATAGCAATCAATATGAAAAAACCTTTAAACTTGAAAAAAAGCAAATGCTGTGCAGTGGCATTGCCTCTTACGCACACCTCTCAAAATCGCACGAGAGAGAAGTGTCTATCGTGAAGAGAATTCTTCGTTACAATTGCTGTCCATTCGCTCAAGAGCGTATACACGAGCTCGCATACCCTGAGACGCGGCGCAAAGTTATATACCAAAAGGAAAAAGTTAAAAAATTTCTACACCGAAGAAAACGACAATTCGTGGACTTTTTTGGGATGATCTCGCAACTCTTATATGCAGCATTGCCAATTATTTATATATTTCCTAAGAAGTTCTTTGCATTCCCCAAGATACTTTACGCGCCGCTCGAGGCAGAGACGGAAAGTTTAGACGTCAGCACGCAAGGTCATCGAGTCCGACGTCGCAGGGCCCAGGATAACGGATCACTGGGCTGAAATTGCGCCGTTTTGGCACCTAAGGATATGCCGGGCTTTAGTGAACGGCTCCTCTATAGGCTTCTCTGTCAGCAATATCTGGACGTTTAGCAAGGCAATACGTTATCTCTGGCTGCTCTACCTTCACGGACGCCTTTGCATTTTTGCAGTAAAATTAGCTTCTCTCGCTGCTGCTGCTGCTGCTGCTGTGACGCCTGGACGTTTCACTATGCAGCATTGGTTCTACTGTATGTATATCTCTCTTTAGTCCTACGCTTTCGGTTATGCCTTTGCGCAATACCATGCAACACGGGATCTGATTCTGCTAATCCCTTATCTGTATTGCGTTGTCGGTGTACAGGTCTTCCTTCCCGCTCCTTTTATATTATTTCGATAACGTATCTACGCTTAGCAGTAAGAACTATTTTCTCTTTATGTGAGAACGCGCAGAAACATTTTTTAGACTATTAACGCAAGCAGATTAACTTGAGAACTAATACCACGTACAGTTCTCTGCTACAGTTTATTATTAAACTCAAGTAAAATAAGGTTGCAAAACATTTATATATATAGTTTACCGGTGTTCGAGACAGCAGATGGGGGGCACCCGTTTATGGAGTTGAAGTTCATTGACCTAATAAGATGTTCTGTTAAGTGTCACCAATTCACCTGCCAATTTCAACATGAGCAATGATTGCAGTTCCGAGCACAACTTGCTACTTTATCATAAAAACATTGCCTCTTTTTACCAAAAATTGCTAACCTTGCCTCGTGCTGATGTCGAATGCCTACCATGAAGCCGCATTTGCGTATGATTATATAAATTGCTTCAAAGAGATCCATGCAAAGCCGTGGGTTGCATGTAAACTCCAGTAATACTGTGCTGTTAGTGGTTTAGGTGACTGCTTCTTCGAATATTATCATTTAATGTTTCATTATGTCTTCTAGATACTCTATCGTATTTATGCTAGCTATATTTTCTTAACCAATTCATACCAGATGGAAAGCATACTAGCTACTCATAACAAAAGACTTCGAAGACGAATACTGTAGCGTTGAATTGTGACTTATTCAGAATTTCTGCGAGATTTGATTGTAGTTAGTGCTGCGGGTAGGGAGGCTTAAATTAATATTAGATAAGTAAAAAAACTGTTTTCGTATTTGAAACAATAGAACTAATTAGCATTGAATTTTCACCGCGCTTACGCCATGAAATTAAGCCGATTTGAAATATTTTAAGCTTCCTAAGTCCGCCAAGATATATATTGTCAAACCGTTACTGGTCAGGTGGATCTCAAAGTCCATTGTCAAATAATGCTGTTCCACCCAATTTAATGCTTAGCAGAGACTGTAAGACGCTAGAGCACTAGCACCACAAAAATAAGCTTATATTTAAGACGTAGCTATATCAGAACACAGCGCTTCATCTGTAGATCTTGGACTGTAGGCAGCTAATGACCGCTCCATTCCATGCAGTCTCACATCACTTGGAGAATCTTAACTCTGTAGGCCCCTGTTGCGGGTCATATACATATTTTTTTGGCTACTGTTTAATATTTAATGACATTTCATTTGTCCACGTAATCAACCGAGCGTGCTAATGACAGTTCAATAATACATTAATTAAAGATAAGCGACAGATGACCAACAAGTCTTCAAATGTAAAAATTGCAGCTTCTGATCTCCTAATGGACACTCCAGTGTTAGCACGGGAGACGCTTCGCTAGCAACTCCCCAGATCACTCGAGTTCCAAAGTCCATCTACGGTAGCGCTCTTGTATACCATCAGATTTGCCTACACCTTGGCACAAAAAAATATGTATTGCTCTTCTACTCAACAACCCCAGATCATTACAGGGGCCCTTAGGTCTGTACAGACACACTTTGTAAGATCCAAAATATCGAAGCTTTACAGTCGATCATAGCCCCTGAAGCGCTTTGGCTGCTGCTGTCTGTCTACGCTTGAGCGAACATTCAAATGGCCTGCCCTAAGTAGCTCCGATACCATCAATGAAGCGAAATTAGCTCCGAACTGAGACATTGTGCTTTTCGAAAACACAAGCACCACGCTGTCTTCGGGGCGGCAATCATACCATGGCTTTTTTCTCCGAGTATGAATTCCTGGTTTTTACGTGCTTCTGAGCTTGCCGTAGGCTGGGCATTGAAGCTCAAGCAGCGCCCAAAGAAAGATGATATGGAGGTTGCTTCTGCTCCCAGTAATGATCATGGATTTGATGCAGGTAGTTTATTATTTAGCCATATAATGAGAGCCAAGCATAATGTTAAGGTTCCCTCTGCTCCCAATAGTGATCATAGATTTGATGCAGGTAGCCGTATAATGGAACCAAGATGAATGTATATAAAGGAAAACTATGTTGAGGTTCCCTCTGCTCCCAGTGATGATTGTAGATTTGATGTAGGTACTTTACATTAACTAAAGTCAGCCGTGTAATGGAGACACAGCACACTTTAAAATAAGTTTATGAGATACAGCTCACTCGCATGCCTGCTTGAGTTTTTGAATTTATATGTGGAAATCCAAGAGGATCGCTTGCATCGAGGGTATGATCAAACCTAGTGAAAACCAATGCGCATTTCTGTTTATTTGCTTATTTATATGTTTATCGATCCATTTACTCTGAGGCTTGAACAAATCATATACGTAAGGAATAATGAAACTCTACTGAATGTTTCGCCGATTTCGTCACGGTCCATTGACAAGCGATGGGCAGAAATTTCACCAAGAAACAGTCGTTGGCAGTCGGTGTGTGACAAGCTTCAAATTATTCTTGGGATAAACTTCACTGGTAAACTGAAGTACACCCTATACTACATAAATAAATATACTTCAGACCTATATGATAATGAAGACCAAGTAAAGTTAGGTAACGTAGGAGATGAAGTCTACGAACGTAATTTACAAACACAACTCCAACTTAGAATTTGAATTTAACTATCGCCAAAAATGACAAAACAAGCGATGAAAATATTTTATTTTCCTTAGTTACCCGTGGTACAGTAAAACGTTGCCAAGATTTGGATTTCAGCTAACCTAAAGGTATATATCTTTTCATTTGGGTCAGAGACTAACAAATGTGAATAGCAAATTTATTATCATTTTTGACTTTTCATGACACCTGACATCAGCTGAGAATTTCAGAATGTTGATCACTGTTCTAACGCGGTCCTAAAATTACTTCAATCAATTCATATTCGCAGAAACTTGCATTGTCTAAATGGGCAGTCAAGTTCTGTGAATTTATTTGTTGTAAAACAAATGCAGGTATGCTATAGATTTATTCTTCTTTGTAACTTCACATTATCTTGATAATTATTTTGGCTGAAATCGAAAGTTCGAAAAATTTTTGCTGTATACTACGTATAACTAAGGAAAATAAAATGTATTTCAACATTTATTTTGGCAAAACCTAAATTCAGCTTCCCGAAGGAAAACGCTTACGCAACAACTTCGACGAGTTTTATCTCCTGAATACTGTAAAGTATGTTGATGCACCAACTCTGTTCCGGCACCTAACCAAGTACCTACTGCAATAACAAGCGTACCAAAGCAACACTCCGAAGAACTATGGTATATAGGCAAGCCAGCTAGGCAGAAAATGAACCTGACAGCTTTTACTTCTTTTAATAATTACGTGCGGCAGTTGTATGATAGCTTTCATTATCAAATAAACGAGCATACCATCAATGAAGACTCGTCCCAAATTCTTTTTCCTCTTTTAAAGGCCAGGTACAGTCAAAACCATATAATAAACACAAACGTGCGTTTATATGTTTATATATTATATATTAATGCATTTATATATATGTATCATTCCTGTAACGCTCATAATGAAGTAGATAGGCAGATATGCCAGGTTGCAGATTTTGTAATTATGCCGCGCTTTCATGACGAGCAATAAGCAAAAATTAGACCAGGTTACAGAACATGGTTCAAGTGGGATCTTTTATCCCTCTAATTGAATGCACTTCTTGCTAAGCTACCGTTCAAATCGAAACATAGTTAGGATACTTACAGCTTCTCCTCGCGCTGCCATAGAGTCTGATTTTTATAACTCTCTCTGTATATCGAAACATAAACTACACTATACCTTAACTTTTTTTAGAAATTTACAGGAACTGTTGCTAATGTTAAAAGACATAAATGATTAAATTTTGATGATGATCGGTTGGTCTGTTTGTGGTCTTGACTAATGTCTGTCAAAACGTTTGTTAGCAGGATAACTCGAAAAGTTATCAACGGATTTCCAACAAAATAAAATACAAAAAGTTGTTATTACCGGTACCGTCAAAAGGCACAAATGATTATATTTTGGTGTAGATACAAAGGAACTCATAGTTTCAGAACCAATTTGAATTTATCATTACCGTTGCCATGCTTGGCGAAGATATGCGCTCTCAGAGTGCTCTAGTTATTATTTCTCCCAATATTTCGCAGTCTGATTTCCTGGATTAAACTTCAAGCTATACGGCCGAGGAGTTGGCGCTGTCATCACTGGTGCATGCAGGCCCCTGTGTGGATATCTAGTTTTTATGCTAGTATTATTTCGTAGTAAAATTGATTTGAAAAGCTTCAATACACTTTAGAGAACATATTATCTTGCTTGCTCTAGTCAGCAGCACAACTGCATCATATTTATATGAGTTTACCGAATGTGGCATATACATTGAAGCATCTAGCAGGCCTCTATATGTTGATATTTAGCGTTTTTTCTGTGCTATTATTTTTGCTTAATGAAGTTCGTTCACCTATTCACCGAGAAATTTTATTTTAAACGCTTCAATACACTTTACATAACACATCTTGCGTGTACTTTTTGGCAACACCTAGAATCATATTAGAAAAACAATAATAAAGGCAACTGTATTAGTTTACTTACCATTTCCTGCAGATTGAAGCGTATGGAATATGACAGACATTATACTGGGTGCATCAAAATAACGTTACATTTTCGAGTGGCTACTGTTTCAATACTTTTGGAGCTAGGATAATAAAACACCCATCAAGCTAAAAAATGGATCCTATATGGGTTGGGAATTTATATATACCATATATATATATGTATCTGCTCTTTCTAATGAGATCCATTTCACACTCTAATGGAAAATGTAACATTTTTTTATACCCGGTACATGCATAAGGGGATGATTAATTACTTAAAAGTTAAAATTAACATGGTTTAACCAACTAATATGTTTTAACCAGCCCGTAGCATTAATAATAGTCTCGGTATACAGGACTTCTATAACTACAGAAAAACCATTATCCAGGAAAACAAAACATTATTTGAACACTGACTACGCAGAAAATACACTATAAAACAAAAAATAATTTTAAAATACAAAGATGATATTAGTTATGAACTTGGTAGATATTGTTCTCTAATTTGTGACTCATTATATCACTAAATTCCTAAAGCTACTCCAGTTTACGGCAGAGAGCAAATGTCTTATTTGCTTCTTCGTTAGAATACTTCGTTTCAATTCACTATACTTATGTAAGGATCTTATCGCCATCGATTTTAAGAATATAAACCGGCTTAATAATTATTACTAAGCATAAAGATTTAACAAAAACGATCCCAAGAAAGTATGTATGTGCCAAAATATGAATGCATATCTTTGACGGCGCACAATCAGGCCTATTTGCAGAGCGATCTGCCAGAAATCTGGCCAGTGGAGCGTCAAGGTATATCTACTCTATGATATATACTATATTTATCGAATTTTTCAAGCAGAGTATTGAAAAAACGGAGAAACCTAAAGGGTTTTCCTGATGTACCAATTTCCTTTGGTCATTTAATGACGGGTCAGGCCACTAGTATATTAATATATCTCGATCTTTCTTGTCACACTCTTAACGAAATAGGCGAAAACTAGGCCAGATTGCAGATTTTGTAATTATATTGTGCTTGCCCTCATGAGTATATTCTGGCGGGCCCTTTCCCTGTCACATTACGTTTGGGCCTCACAACCCCTAGGTTCCCTAGTGCCTTCTTCGCAGGGGATGTTGCAGCTTGCCGTAGTTCCTGCCGACAAGGTTAGTTTTGTAAAGTTAGAAGGCTCTCAATACTTCCCCTTCTGTTTCGAGAGGTGGGCCGCTGATTGAGGTGGCTGACCTATTCCCGCTAGACTTCTTAATACCTTCCATGTTTTTTCGTGTCCTTCCCTTGTGCGGCGTAGCTGAGCGAAAGCGCTCAGCCGTGCCCGGGGGTTGGAGATGCACAACTTGTGCCTTTTTCCTGTCAGTAGCGCACTGACCACTCTAAGACCTCCCGGCCGAAAAACCGAGACAAAAATCATTGACAGTAAAATGAGACATACCTCGCGTCCTAGTGGCGCACGAGCCTGTGTTAAACCACAGGATAGGTCGGCGCGATATAGACAATTAGACATTGTGTCCATGATGCGCTAGTAAAATTACTACTACTTATACTGTGATTTCATGGAGATCGGTAAGCGAAAATTAGACCAGGTTGCAGAAGGTTACTAAAGTTAGAATTTTTATCCTTTTTAATTGAATGCACTTATTGCTCAACCAACGTTAAAATATAGCTTCTAATGGCGCTGGAATTGTTGTACTTTCTCTCGATACTGACACGTTAGTTGGTTTCAGTTCACCACGTA
This sequence comes from Parhyale hawaiensis, assembly GCA_001587735.2. Lineage (NCBI taxonomy): Eukaryota > Metazoa > Arthropoda > Malacostraca > Amphipoda > Hyalidae > Parhyale > Parhyale hawaiensis. The sequence goes on from LQNS02007216.1 coordinate 16,339,922, forward strand.
CAAATTGAGTAGATGATCAATGAATCACAGGAGAAAATATTTTTCACATTGGAGATAGACCCAGCAATTACTTTTACAGCTTATTATCTTCGTTTCGCGCAGCAGTTATCGCTTGAGCGCTAAAATTTTATCTTCAGAAGATGCACAATGCCGTGTACAGGATACGCAGCGGAAAATTTAATTAACTTCTATGATGCTTCACTGCTTGCTAATATAAACTTTTTTCAGTATGTCCTCTACGGGAGAGAAATACTTCTCGGATGAATTGAAGCAGAGAGCCCTCATATCATATGACAATTATTTGAGTTGACCGTTGTAGCTTATCCTTCAGAAGCATATTAGTAACGAAAGCTCGATCAGTGAGGAAGGATCACTACAAATTCTTCGCTGTCATTTATGGCAGCGCGGGCTCGCTAGTAATAACGAGATAGTAATAACGAGATAGTTAATAACGAGATAGTTTAAATTTGCCATCTCAGGGGTATAGAATGGGCTATAGGGTTAGGTTTGCCTCTCTTATACTATGGTGGTCTGCTCCGAGGGCAACCTTAGCCTTAGTGAGGCCTGAGGGACGTCTTTCCTACATGCCCAGTTCGCCCGCCCCTGCAATTTTTACACTGCTACCGATGGTGTTCTTCTCTTCTACGTCTTAATACCATGGAACAAAATAAAACAGAGAACCATACTGCTGTATAAGTCAGCTGGATCGCGCCTCACCACCGACTTGCGCTCGACACACAACTGGCTCCCGACGTCCAACAAGGAAGTGCAGTACGTAACAAGCGGCAGACGGGCGTCGGCTGCTTTTGTCTAACGTCTGGTGCACTTGGCAGGTAAAGACGGAGATGCCTGCTGGTGCATGTGGCAGCCAAGCAATGGTGCAATTGGCAGTTAGAGGATTGGGATGTTACTTGTGCAATTTGGCAGCAAGGGACTGGCGTGTCTGCTGGTGCCATCGCCAGTTAACTATTGGGGTGTCTGCTGGTGCATTTAGCAACTATGGACTGGGTCGTTCGCTGGTGCATTTGGCAACTAAGGACTGGGGTGTCTGCTGATGACTTTGGCACTAAGGACTGGGGAGTCTGCTGATGCTTTGGCACTAAGGACTGGGGTGTCTGCTGATGACTTTGGCACTAAGGACTGGGGAGTCTGCTGATGCTTTGGCACTAAGGACTGGGGTGTCTGCTGATGCTTTGGCAGCTAAGGACTGGGGTGTCTGCTGATGCTTTGGCACTAAGGACTGGGGTGTCTGCTGATGCTTTGGCAGCTAAGGACTGGGGTGTCTGCTGATGCTTTGGCACTAAGGACTGGGGTGTCTGCTAATGCTTTGGCAGCTAAGGACTGGGGTGTCTGCTGGTGCCATCGGCAGTTAACTATTTGGGTGTCTGCTGGTGCATTTGGCAACTATGGACTGGGTCGTTCGCTGGTGCATTTGGCAAGTAAGGACTGGGGTGTCTGCTAATGACTTTGGCAGCTAAGGACTGGGGTGTCTGCTGATGCTTTGGCACTAAGGACTGGGGTGTCTGCTGATGACTTTGGCACTAAGGACTGGGGTGTCTGCTGGTGCATTTGGAAACTATGGACTGTGGTATGGCAACTATTGTCAGGACTGGGGTGTCTGCCAGTGCTTTTGGCAGATGAAGCCTGAAACATGTAAATTGCCACATGACTTAATAATAGTTGAGCATCTGCTGGTATTCAAGGCACATCAACTCTGGCAACACTAACCACCCCCCCCCCTTCCTTTTCCATTGCTGCTCACCATGCATGGGCCCTACCGGTCCTGTGCACTCAAATGACCACGAGTCAACGCACGTTTGCTTTCGTCTCGCATTGTGAACTGTGAAGAACATTTTTTTTTATTAACTAAAAGGTTGTCAAGAAGTTGCTCTGATTCTTTCACCTCTCTGTTTATTCCTTTTTCCACTGTACGTGCAGTACAAGCATGTTCCGCTTCAATAAAGAGAAGCCGACCCAGATTTGTAGCAAATTAAACTAGAATGCGAGCAGTGTCCCAGTCGTGTGTGTGTGTGTGCATGAAAAGAGACAATGAATTATTTATAATATGTTTCCAAATGTCTCTTAATCTATTGCAAGTAATCCATCATAAGCATCTATAATATTAATAGCGTTGTTCCTTCGTTCCTTCGTGCCTTCCTTCGTTCCTTCCTTCGTTCCTTCGTGTGTTACGCCTGAATTCAATGTTCAACTCGCATTTGGCCTTACATGCGAAATCCGGTATCTGTGCTACAGCTAACGCAAGAGACCAATATATTGGCGATTTTC